>PVKE010041235.1:0-14264 GCA_004027555.1 Craseonycteris thonglongyai | reverse complement strand
TTGTTGCCCACTTGGCAAATGTAAATGGGTTCATTGTGCTTTGGGTTGTGTCACACCCATTACATGAGAAAGCAGGCTGGGACTGTTCCCTGTAAGCAGACAGACCTTTCCCTGCAAGCAGCTTTGGGGACAGAGGGACAAAACAGGGTATCCAGGGAGCAAAACAGGGTGCTGTGCCTGCATAGAACGGGCTGTGAGAAGAAGGTGTGGACTGCTTGGGGCTTATCTTAATGAGAACAAGGTGGTCTCCCATGCCCCCTCAAATCAGGGTTTGGAGAACTATTTTGACGCCCTTAAATATTTTGGAAGAGTTTCCCCCCCCCCCTTAAGGCTGAAGTGAATATTACCCTTACTTTTTTGTTTAAAATCTTTATTTGACCTGTCTGCAAATGCTCAAGTCAGATAGCAAGCACTATAATAAATTTCTGTTAATGACGATAAAATGATTCCCTCACCTCCACCCCTCAGCCCCTATGCTTTGTTCCATAGACTCTGACCACGTGTTAGTAGATTTTAGAATTGTTTACCCCCGAGGGGCATGTGACTTAGAAACATTGCTGACATTTAATGTTCTCAGCACATTGTTCTTTCCTGCTGTTCATCATGGCCAGGTATGGCCTCTATGTCATCAGGTATTAGACTTATCTAGATGTCATCAAATTGAACCAGGAGCCAATATTTTTCTCCCTCAAAAATCCGTGTCCAGAGAGTAGCCAGTTGCCTTAAGCAACAGCCGGTTGGTTACTCATAACCGTGGAATGCTGACTTGATTGTAACAGTAATGGAGCTAGCAGAGCAGAAAGAAATGTTCAGAATAGATTCCAACCATAGGCTTTGAAATGTTGTATATTCTCAGACTTTGCTATAAACACATTTTTAAATCTCTGATCAACAGACCAATTCTCTTTTCCCCAAAGTTTAGTCATATGCCCTCATCGAGGGGACTGCACCCTGAAATTCTTTCCACCTTTTCCCTCTTTTTGCAGAGTCATGTGCTAACTATTGGTTTTATTTGTGGAGGCCAAAAGTGCCATTCTATTGTTTTGGTGGTGGAAACACTCTGGTTGATTTTACTTCAGTCTCTGAGAAAAGAGCCTGAAGGGGCATTAAAACAGAAAAGGAAATCCACTCCTTGGGGCCAATAAACCCAGACAATTGCTTGGGGTGGGCACTTAGCTCCTTCTGATCTCTTGGCAGTGGGTTCCTGTGAGCCCAGCCCAGGAAGAGGGGAAGCAGAAGTGGCAGTGTTTATTCTTCTGGAAGTTCTTAGGCCCAGCCGACTCATACTCATTATGCTCGTGATCTCAAGGGGACCTGTGAGCAGGGAAAACAAAGAATATTTTGCCGATGTGCAAGTTTTCTTTGTTAGGGCTAAACCCTTGTGCGCAGTGTTCTCTCCAAATACGTGCTGCCTATTGAGCTTGGATGATTAGGAGCACATGCTGTCAGTTTCGTGCTGTGGGGCAAGGGGGTAGGGAAATCTTCAAAATACAAGGACACGCTAAGCACGAAACTCCACATGTTTCTTGCATTTGCATATGAGTACGTGTAAAGGGCCACACAGGGCTCCTCCAAAAGTCCTGCTTTGGATGGGACCTAGGGGGCCACGCAAACTTAGCTCCGCCTAATGAAAATAAGCATGAAGCAGCAGCCTGCTTCATTCCTTTGCAATTACAACCCTTGTGCTCAGCCCTCTGT
This sequence comes from Craseonycteris thonglongyai, assembly GCA_004027555.1. Lineage (NCBI taxonomy): Eukaryota > Metazoa > Chordata > Mammalia > Chiroptera > Craseonycteridae > Craseonycteris > Craseonycteris thonglongyai. Next base: position 12,566 of record PVKE010041235.1, on the reverse strand, counting down.
GGAACAGCAGCTTCATTCATTTGGGCCTTCCCCGCATGGCTGGGGAAATTAATCAGACAAAGAGATCATCATGGATTCAAATCACACACTCCTCCCCCAAAGTAAGCTTCTTGTTCTCCCTCTGTCTTCCCAGAGAACACTTGAGTGTTTTCCCTATCAGTCAATAGCTGCCCTGAGGGTGGGCAAGGTCCAGGGGGCCGGAGGAATAGGGAAAAGGACCTGGAGGTGGGCAAGAAGCACAGATGCTGGAGGTGTGTGGGCCCTACACACAAATCACAGAGCCCTGCTTTCCTGGTTCTGATCCCAAGTATAGAATTATGAGCATATGCATGTGGGGGAGGGGAAGGGACCCAGATGCCAATATGCCTGAAAACTATTGCCCAAAATGGTCTCTCTTCTACAAATTCAGGTTTGGCAAGACCTGAAGGTGGGCAGTTCAATATCTTCTGTTATTTTCCCCACATTTCCTTTCCCCAACCTTCCAACAAATAGACTGAATAAGCAGGGCCCACAGGTGGTAGAGAAACCTGTTCATGAAGTGGCCTGGAGCCCCAGTCTAGCTGGCTAGATTTGCCTACAAGATGCTGGGTGTGAGACCAAGAGGATACTTGCTGAGATAAATGTGTGGGTCACTAGGATATTACATCCCAGTCAGATGGTCATTTGCAAATTGAAGGAGCCTAGGAGCTCTGAGGACAAGGGACATGGACCTTCAGGGAACAGACCAGATAGTGGGACAGAGTGCAGGGCTATTCCTGAGGGGAAGTTGGGTGCTCTTGGTCACACTCCTGTGACTGGGCATGCTGGGAGTAGGAACAGAAGACTCTATAGGATTCCCTTCTTGAGGATTCCACAGAACACCCTGACAGAGGTTATATATTCATCCCCTCTGACAAAGCAAAAATATTATTCAGATTGCAAAGTGGAAAATCCTAGAACTGTTTCTGGAAGGTCATAGCCTTTAATGAGCGTGATTTTTCACAAACAAAATGGCTTTATGTTCAAGCCTATTTCTGTGTGCCTGGAAAGGTTAGAAGATCAGACTTGATACTGCATTATCTGCAGTGTCTCTGCCAAATTCACCAGGAAACCCATGAACACTGAAAAGGAGCATGAGGGGATATAGAAAAGATTCTGGAATAATCTATTCAGTTCAGCTCTTCAATTCTGGCTGGTGGAACAAGCATGCATTCTGTGGGTGGTTTAGGGAGTGCCTTTGAAAAAATCCAGCTCAAGTTTACAGTTCATCCCCACCCATGGAGGCTCAAGTTTCAATTTCTAATGATAATAAAGTCCAAGAACTAGTGGTAAAATTGAGTCAGGGATGGGCTGTAATGCTTAAATATTTCTCTTATTTCAAGTCCTTTTTTTCTGCCTTCCATCTTAGATCTATGGAGGCCCTGATTTTCACTCTCCCAGAATAGCCCAGTTGTGTGCTCAAAGATCATCTGAGAATCCCATGCAGGTCTCCAGCAGTGGAAATGAGCTGGCAATTCGATTTAAGACCGACAGCAACATAAATGGGAGAGGCTTCAATGCCTCATGGGAAGCAGTCCCTGGAGGTGAGTGAACCAACAAGGAATTTCAAAGTACTGAAGCCAAACCTTTGTTAAATTTCATAAATGATTGCAGAGAGGTAAGAAAGCTACATTTTGACAACTCTGTGACTTCCCAAATGACAAATACTGGTACTGCTTTGGCATATACTCTTCCCTAAAAACTGTGAGAAAGTTTAATTTCTAAAAAGTTACCACCATGAGGGTGAAAATGAGGAAAGTATGCAAATCTATGGTGAGAACAGAGGTGGGATGATTGGTTAGACTCACTCCCCAAAGACCTGCTCCTACTCATCAGCCTCAAACTACTGGGGCATCAGCAATGTGGTAAATTACTTCTTGCTACAGCAGAGGTCTTTGGATTCTTGGCCAATACCAAAGCTGTAAATGTTAAGTTGGGAGCTCCAAGAAATTACTATGTGTTACATACTGACTTTCTGCCTAAGAACTTAGGCAGTCTAAATAAATTGCTTTCAGACTGCTTAAATAAAAATAAATGCTCCACATATTTTAGCAGATGTTAACGTGTACAGCTTACAACAGCTACACTCATTGAGTACTAACTATGTGCCAGGACCTTTACTAACGCTTCTGTAAGAATTACCTTATTTCGTCCTCACAACCTGACTCTGCGAAAGGAGTTCATTCCATATAGAACTCATCATACTAATGAGGAAATCAAAGCTTAGAAAGTTAGTGACTGCCAGAAAATGCCAAAGTAGAGATGTAATCCCAAGCTACCCCATGGCCCTGCATCTGTCACTCTAAAGTAGTACAGTAAGTACATTACAACTACATCATTCCTAAAGTCGATGAATGAACTTAATGAGAATTATAAATGTATATGATTTAGATTACCCTAAAGTAGTTTTCAGTTATTAGAAAATAATACTGAATTTTTTTTATTATTGGTTTATATCAACATCAATCCAAGAAATGATGAGTCATACAGGTAGACATTGATGGGTACTTGATAACATCATAGGAATAAAAAACTGAATAACTGTACCAGATCCAGAATATTACGTTTTTGTTTTTGTTTTATTTTTTTTTAAGATATATTTTTTAATTTTATTTTTTACAGAGACAGAGAGAGACAGAGAGAAGGGGGAGGGCCCAGAGCAGTTTCCATAGTTGTATGTCATTCGTTTTTGACATGGTTTTTTTCTACATGAGTGGGGGCTGTGCAGGGCAGAAATTGGGCTGGGGGACTCCCACATGGAAGGCACGGCCCCTCGAGCCAGAAGCTGAACATGGGGGCAAGAACTGAACTGGGGACCTCCCGCATGGGAGGCACACCCCAGTTCAGCGTAAGGGTCACACAAGCTGGGGCCAGAATTTGATCCTCTGTCCCAGGGTTTGCAAAGTGAGCGCTTAACCTTCTGAGCCATGCTGGCTTTCCCCAGAATATTACGTTTTAAATGGCAGATATTAAATTATTTATAAAAGCATAGGCCACTATATTTTCAGAACTCTTGGTAGAAGGTGCTAGTTTTACAGTATGTTATGTTTTTTAGAGAGGAATTTTATTGCTTTATTAAAATGTGATTTTATTTGTACTTGTTTTTCAATATTTAAGAAACAACTTTTGGAATCAGTATTTAAAGTATTTGATATGTTTTCTTAGTCATCCTTCTTTGTTTTGTTGGGATAAATGAATTAAGGGTGGATGCTCAGGTCTTCAAAATGCTTAGCATAGACTACATAAAACTGGTAGTCAAGGTAGCCTGTTGTCGTATGCTACATGGTTATGAGGTCAATATTTATGCATCAGGGATTCCTCTCACTATTGAATTGGGTTTCCCATCTACAGGTTGTGGTGGGATTTTCCAGGCTCCCAGTGGAGTGATTCATTCTCCAAATTACCCCAGTCCTTATAGGAGTAACACTGACTGTTCCTGGGTCATTCAAGTGGCAAAAAATCACCGTGTTCTCTTGAACTTCACTGACTTTGACCTTGAACCACAGTACTCTTGTATTATGGTAAGTGAAGCAAATTTCAAGCATTGTCTATAGTCAAACCTGAGTTAAAACATTGTCATATGAGCATATTGAGTGGATATATAAGTTATGGATGTTTTCAAGATCAAATCATAGGGAACCCAACTATTGGCAACTTAAAATATAAAAACATTTATTTTTTTACCTAAATGCAAATCAGGAAATAGATAATCTTAGGGTTTGTTTAGCAACTCTGTTTCTGCTCAACGATTCTTAGTGTGTTAGCTTTAATTTGTGTTTGCTACCTCATGGTCAAAAAAATGGCTGCAGCTGCTCTGAACATACTGTATGAATTCAAATCTGTAGAAAGGGAAAAGAAATAGTATTAGTTCTTTCTATTTTATATTTTTTCAAATCAAGAAAATATAAAAATTCTGGAAGCTGCCTTACATGTTATTGGCCAGAATTGACTGCAAGAGAAATTAGGAAAATATGGTGAAATGGTTTTATCATAACTACTTTAAGTACATTGCTATTAAGCCTCTGGAGGTTCTCATAGGTTTCTTTTTTTCTTGAGATCAGGATGTCTCAGTCTATTATATGAATAAATCAGTGTCTAATAGGACAGAATATATTGGCATATGGGGTTGGAGAAAGGATGTGGCTATTAGTTGGTCAGATAACAAAAACGTTCTGTTATTGCCAACAACTTCAATACATTCTCACCTGTAACTAATGGTATATGCTTAATGTAAGAGTGAATGGGGTTGTATCTTGAGATTTTCCTTTTGGTTTGAATAGAATTTTTTGGTTATCTGATTTTTTTTTTTTTTTTTTAATATATTTTTATTTATTTATTTTTATTTTTGACAGAGAGAGAGATACAGAGACAGAGACAGAGAGAGAACTGAACTGAGGGAGCTCCCAGTTCAGCATATGGTTCCGCACGGGCCGGGGCCGGGATTCGATCCCTGGTCCCTGGCGCTGCAAAGTGAGCGCTTAACCCACTGAGCCATCCCGGCTTCCCCTAATTTCTTTTTTTTTTTTTTTTTAAGAGAAGGTCTTCCATTTTACATTTTCATTTTGAAATATTTTATTCAAATATAAACCAGATTCTCCTAGCTAATGGACCTTTCTAGTTTCATTTCCTGACAGATTTTTATACAAATTCTGACTGGCTAGCTTTCAAATTTAACTTAAGAAAACTCAAAGGTTGTTTCAAATTTTTCAAAGTAGCCCCATCTTCATGGTATAATTTCAAGTATCATTTTACAAGATTAAATCATTAATGTACTTAAAAATTCAGTTGAACTAAGACTATGTATTAATCTTCTAAATGAGTCTTTTAGAGTCTAAATTAGTGAAGCATAATACAAACTTAAGATATAGTTTAAGTTTGTTTTTAATGGTAACTCAGACTAACTCTCCTGACAAAGACAATTTAAAAAATTGGGGTGTTATTTAGAACATCTTCCTAAGTACAACAAACTCACAAGATACTGTGAAATTTCTGAGTGAATATCAGAGAGAGATGTGAACCTCTTATTTAGGACTGTTTTTGTACAAATGGCATTTGCTGATCCAGAAGTTAGCATTTCTGAATGCTTCTCAGGGCAAAAAGGAGCCAAGTTTGAGTCACAGGTCCAAATAAAGTGGAGGTCTTGGCAAACCATTCTTAATCCTATGTAAAATAAAGGTAAGACGGCCTTCCCAGAGATTGCCTCCCAGCTTGGGAGTCACCCCCAACCCCAACCCCAGTCTCAGGCTATGGAATAATGAAGGTAACCCTGTATTGCTAATGCCGTATTTTCCGGCGTATAAGACGACCCCCTAATTTTACAGTTAAAACAGGTTTAGGCCTATATTCGCTGTATAAGACTACAGCCGCAGAAGTGGGGGGTAGTCTTATACAGCGAATATAGGCCTAAACCTATGTTTTAACTGTAAAATTAGGGGGTCGTCTTATATGCCTGGTCGTCTTATACGCTGGAAAATACGGTAGGCATTGGATATCCAGCAAAAGCAGTTTAAACTCTTCTAAAGGATATAACATCATCCTACACCTCATAACTACCAATACATTTTCATATGCAGTAGCCAGTGCACTATCAAAGATATTTATGTACATGAGGAGACTATATAACACTAATGAGATTCAATAATAACAGACAATGAAAACAAACATACCAATATGATAGATGCTAAAATTACCAGGCACAGGTGGTAAACATATGGTTGCTAAGCTTATGAAGGGCAATGTAAAACTTAAGACTTTCAGCAAGGACTACAAACTATAAAAAAAGTGATATTGCAAAGATGAAAAAGAACTAACTGAAAATTTTAGAACTAGATGAATGTAATAGCTGAAATTAAATTCTCAGTGGAAAGATTTTTTCTTCTCTTTCTTTTTTTTTTTTTTTTTGGCATATTAGACAAATTGGAAAGAGATGAAGAGTGAAATTGTAAACTGTAAGATAAGGCAGAATAATCCATCTGGAAAAAAGCCTGGATAAGCAAAAAGATAAAAAGGGCAAGAGAGAGGTTAAGACACACAGAGGACATATATAAAAGATAAAAAGATACAATTTAATTGTAATCCCAGAGGGAAAAAGAGATAAATGGTGCAGAAGCAATATTTGAGGAGCTAATGACTAAGATTTGTCTAAAACTGATGAAAGACATTGGTTTGCAAAAACATGAATCCCAAAGAACCTAAACAGCCAAACAGGATAAATAGAAAGACATACTTATCTAAAAAAACAAACAAACAAAAAATCCAAAAACTAATGATAAAGAAAAAAGAAATGTTATAATCAGCCAAGAGGGTTTGTAGGCGGGAGAACCAGATTACTTTTTTAGGAAGTAGCAGATTGAACAATGACATTTCAATAGTGATAACTGGATGCAAAAAAGAGACAATGGGATGGTATTTTCAGTTTGATGAAAGAAAATAACTACCAACCAAAAACTCTGTACTCTTCTAAAATTGAATTTAAAAATGAAGTTGAAATAAAGCATTGCAGCAGAAGAGGGGACTTTGAAAGGACAGAGACAAATTGTCTACCTCATATTTTGCAGGTGGTGGGCATTTCTTTATCACTTGCTCCTTTCCCCTGTCTGGAGCCCAGTACAGTTTCTTCTCCTTGGTAAAGTCCATAATGCCTAGAAGTCAACATACAAAGAGGCATGTGAACAAACCAAAGCTTAGGTCAAAGGCATACCCAGCATGGCTGCATTATTTCCCTCCTATGGTCATGAGTAGGATTTTCCACCTACCTGAGATATAAATACACAGCCTGGGTGTTCTATGACTCACTGCCATATCTCAGCACGCAGTTGGGCTTGACTTTAACTGTAGTAAGAGGGAGCAGATAGGAGGAAGTGAAACCTCAAGTATCATCTACTCACAGACATGAAGATAGAAAAATATTAATAAACCCAAAGTCAGGTGCTGGGTGTAACCCAGTCTGACAGATAAGGTAAAATACAAAAAGGAATAGTATAAGCAAGTCATTGGAATCAGGGAATACCATATGAAGCAATTGGAGAATCCCCACCAGTGGGCAGATGGGGCATTCAAAAGCAGGTGCCACTAAGCATTTGAACAACACATTGATATGAGAAGTGAATTACACCAGCAGTGTGAGATCCTACAGTGCCACATTTAAGAAATTTAGCTCTGCTGGAGATGAGCCTGGATTTTGCCATTTTCTTATTGTGTTGTCTGGAAGCAAGTTAATCATTTAGCTTCAGTTTCCTTAACTGTGCAATGGGGATAGTAAGAGGACTTGTGTCAGATTTGTTGTTAGGATATTTGAGATAATGTAAGTGGCCTGTCTGTCACCTAGAAAGTTCTCAGTCAATGCTAGCCAACATTGTAAGGATGCTGATTGTGAGCGCCCTCAGAGGCGTGTTAATGAGCCCTGAAAGAAGAAGGTGGTGTCTAATAAATACACTTAGGATCCTGGGCTTCTTACCTGTGATTCTGGACCTCAAGGTCTTCAGTAAAAGAGAAACCTACTTATGAATCGTTCTCATAGCATAGAGCTGAGCATTTAGTGTGTTTAGGACTGAATAAACTGTAATAATAAATCATGATGAAGCAGAGGGATGGTTCACCTGGGCCTGGAAGCCAGGGAAGGTTTCATACTGAAGGTGACATTTAAGTGTCAGAAATTCACTGGTGGAAATGGGGTAGTGAGGCCAGGAGAGAAGGCTTTAGGGAAGGAGTGGGGGAAATTCTGCACAGAATGTGAGCATGCACAACCATTTGGGAATAGGCAAAGAGAGTGTTGTGCCTAGGATGTAGTTATCTGTTGGAGAGCATGTATGGACCAAGGGTCTATAGAAGACATCAAACTTGGACAAACTGTTTTATACTCTGTGAAGAATTTGAAATTATTCTATAGCTAATACGTGGTTAATGTACGTTTTCTATAAAAGAGAGGGGTAGTGTATTCAAAACCATATTTTATAATGATAACAGGCAGTTGTAGAGAAAGAGAAAAATGGTATGAAGGCTGTTTGGGAAGCTATGAAAAAATCTTTGGGAAGTAGCCTTGGGAATGGAGCGAAAGGCTATATTGGAAAACTTTTATGGTGGTGTAGTCAGCGAAACTCAGAAGCTAATAGCGTGGTAGTGAGGGGGCTGGGTGATAGAGATGGAGAAGTTAAGACTGTGATCTTGAAGAGTGGGTGAATGATGATGCCATTAACTAAGTGAGTAAAAGTATAGACTACTGAGTTTAGAAACTTAAGTTTAAAGGTCTACAAGGGCTGTCTGGAAAAAAAATCCAGTCATCAATGCCTCTATGTTTCACACTACATGGCTGGATACTTTCCAGACAACCCTCATACACTGTGCCCCCTACAGAGTTCAACACGTGAGTTCAGTGCTCTAGATGGAATATGAGCTATATATATCCTATTGAAGATAATTTCTGTATATTTAGATGGTAGTTAATGTCACAGAAATAAGTGTGATCACTTAGAGGAGTACTTTATAAAAAATAAAAAAAAGGGGGCCAAGTGAACTCTTTGAGAAACTCTATCATTTAAGGGGCAGATGAAAGAACAGAGGAAGGATACTCAGAGGGGCTGGCAGAGAACCTGAAGAGAGGTGGTAGCATAGCTTGAAACAAAGCCACTGAATTCAGTCTTTGATAACCTTGTAAGGAGCGGGATTGGCGAGCGAAGTAGTGGAAGACTCAAGTTCACAATGGGTTAAGAGGTACAGAGGTGTCTTCGCTTTTTCCCAGAGTTATGAAAGTGAATGGTAAAAGAGGATAAATGACCATAACCTATGGGTCATGCAAGATCGATGGAAAGTTATTGTTTTTAATGTTGGAGAATTTTAAGCACTTGAAGAGGGTGGGGCATTGGTGGAAAAAAGAGCAGTTGAATGTAAGAGATAAGTGGAATAATCCATGAAGCCACATTATCAGGGCAGGGAATTAATGAAGAGAGCTTGGCCCTACAAATTTTGTTTTCAGAATGAAAAATTATAGCACATGCTGACGTATAAGGTATTTTTTTTCTGATTTGTAATTTATTATCTTGAAAATTGCATACCTCATATACAAACAGAATAGTTTGTGGGTTTACAGTTTGTAAATCATCCTTACAAAAGGATAAAGATATGTGAAAAAGGACTGTTCAGGGAAATTGGGGTGGCGGTCTGCTGTATACAGTTGCCAAGTGGACTCAATTATGGGGACGGGAGGTCTACAGAGGTTTGGAACCAGGCGGCCACATCATGGCGAGGCAGGAAGCTTGGCTCCATGTTACCGTTAGTTGCCCTGGGGCTCATGAAGGCAAGCACTGAAGCACCAGCCATCCACCCTTTATAGCTAGATGGACCCTGGATGTGAAACATACCCCAAGGTCCAACATCTTTCACAATATCTCTGCAAGTTCAGTTCATACAAAGCCAGTCATTCATTCTGGAGACATGCAAGCTGATTTCTTAGTCCTGTTGCTTAGACAGAGTCATTAGGAAAGAGAAAAATAGCTGCCGGTGGTGCCGCCAGGTGATGTTTGTGTTCATGGGAATTTTAATAGAGCTCAAGTGTACTATTTAATGCTAGGGCAATGCACATTATGCTTGGATGGGACCAGCCATCATGTTTTATAGAACTCCTACAACAGTCTGGAGTTGTGTTTATGAGTAGGGAGAGGAGAACAAAGTGGGTGTCGATGAAATGGACACTAAGGGTTAGGGGATGTCAGCCGTGGGTTCACTCCGGAGGTCATGGTCAGAGTTAAACTTCTGGTCACCTCTGGGCTACATGTCCACCAGGCATTGGGTAGGAGAGTTACCTCATACTCTGTTTGCTACATAGAAGAGAGAACTCTTCCTGTAGCTGGTCTGGTCCCCAGTGGTCTGAAATGGAGGCAGGGTAAGCCTGCAGACAGCCCCAAGCTTTGGCTCTGGGTTTCCCAGAAAAGGCAAAAGTCAGCAAGAGGAAGAAACAAATGAAAAATTTTAAATGCAACAGTAACTCACAGGCTCTGTCCCCTTTCATATCAACCACAGCATTATTCTTTGTATTTCAAAGGTTTCAATCTTTTGGATGCATGAATTACTAATAGATGCATGGCTGAGTAAATGAATAAGTGATTTTTTTGTTGTCTCTGCTCCTGCGATGATCAGTGGATTATTGCAGAGGACACACTTGGGGATGTGCTGTGCAGAGTTCATTCACTGGCACAACTATTGATATACACTCTCAAAATCTTGAGCCATAAGAGGACTTAGATAATGTCGCAAAAGTGCGTTTTCTAGAATTACATGTTGGTATAATGAAGAAAGAGAGAAACTGAATTTTCTGACTTCAGTTGAAATGGTGGTGGCTTCATGGGGTGTTAATCAGAAAGCTCAACTTGTACTCAGGTTTCAACTCATTTGCTAATAGGTTTGCTCAGTGCCTCTTGAGTGGCCAATGTAATTAACCTCAGGGTCTCCTGAATGACATGTGAGTAGTTCTTGCTAAGGCAGCTGTGGAACCCACTGATTAGACATGACTATGTATCATCAGCATGGAAATGGCTCCATTATGTTTCCTTTCAGGAAGGCCGAGTTTTAAAGTTACTTGTTTAGAGTCTTTCTTCTGAGTCTCAAATTCACATAGCCGGGCAAGTTCTTACTGACCTCTGGAAAATGCTAGCTGTAGCTCGGTGTGAGAGCGGGGACAGTAGTCAGTGAGCAGCAGCACCGGCCCCAGGAGACTCGGACCTCTGATTTCAGCATCCTCTTTGCTCAGTGCAATGGAATGTCTGCCCTGTGAGAATCAGTAAGAAACAGATAAAAGCAAGCAGACCACAGTCCCGAGCCAGCCTCTCATTTGGGGAAAGCATTTGCTATGGCTCACCGAGCCTAGTACAAAGGAAGAGCACATGATGAGTAACTGTTTTCTTTTCTGAAGCTTTTTGTACTGATCTAGGAGAAAAAAAACAGAGTGTGTGATTTAAGCTGAAGAAAACCAGAGGCCCCCCACCCCCACCCCCAAGCAGCAGTGTCTGTTATTATTCACATTATTTGACAATAAGGTGGAGGGTGGAAGAAGGCAAACAATGAATGCAGTTTCCACATTTTGTTTTATTTTTTTAAGACACAACCCATGGTGTGTTTCCTTTTAAAACACTGATCATTTCCAAAACAGAGCAAATAGACACAGGAATAACAGATCTCAGAGCTTCAAAGACACAATGGAAACAATTATTCCTTAAATATTTATTGTTTTACAAATAAATCCCAGACAGAAATCGATCTCAACTTCTCTCTCTCCTTTCCCTTTTCCCCTCTCCCCTCTCTTTTCTCCTCTCTCCTTCACTCCTCACCACAGAAACTTTAGTTTCTGTTTTTCCATTTGACAGTTAAGATGAGCTCTGGTGCTCTCTTAAAAAACGTTTAATGTGTGACTTGCTTTTGATAACCTGCTCAGCCACTTGACGTTCTAGGGCCAAACTTGTCACCAAAAGCTATGCCAATATTTTACAACCCCAAAGCAAAGAGTAATAGAATTGGAGCCACAGTTCTCAACCCGTGGACACAAGCTTTGCTTTGTTTACCTGTCAGCTCAGAATCCCCTCAAATGCTTGTTTATTTGTGAAAATAAAATGAGCTTCTTGGATTTCCCTTCATGTTAACATTGGACAACTGCAAATCATTAGAGTTTTTAGTGTTCTGTAAAATTTGAGACTGAGAGCTGTAATGTAGAACAAAGGAATGGAAGGGATAGTGTCCTGACACGAGGTGTGTAGCTGTGAATTTGACTTGGTGTTTAATATCAGAGGACCGTAGCTGGGAAATATCCCTGACTGAGGAAACCAATGCTTCCTCCTGCCCCACCCGTAGCTAAAGCTGTTAGAATGAGTAATATTTTCATTTCCGTCCCCACATTGTGATCTTTAACGGCTGGATGATTTCCTGAGGGATTCCTCTCCCTATCACTGAATATTTCCTAGATCTTAGAGCAATTCACATTCCAAAATGGGAATTCCACCAGTAGCTATGCTACAATACGTAACATGTGAAAGTATTTCATAGACTCTCATTCTCAAAACTGACTTTGCACCCTTAGGGAAACGATCTCTTTTGTACCCTAAATATCTCATCCTTCACCCCATTTTTTTTTAACCCCGACAAGCTTTAAGGTAATCCAAAGCAGTAGACCTGTGTTGCAAGGAGTTACAAATCAAATAAAGAATAAAGACCCACTTGAAAACTAAATTAGGCCAGGAAAAAGGTGCGAAAAGAGGCCATTCTGGACCAGACTGTTAGGTTGTGGTGAGACCAGAAAAGGACAGGGAGAGGATTTATATCTGAATCCAAACATAGAACCGAGTCTAGGAACCAGGGATATAAATTTTAGGTTTGGTTATTGGTCTAGACACTGTGTCCTTTGTGACACTGTCTGCTGAATTAGCCGTGCGGGGAATGCCATTCGTGTTCAGTGGGATGGAATGCATGACAGGTGCCAACCACTCTGACCCACTGGGGCCCCAAATAAGACTTTCTAAAACGCCATGAAGGGTGTTTTATTGCTGGTCTGGATAAGTGAGGGGAGG
>PVKE010041234.1:0-14262 GCA_004027555.1 Craseonycteris thonglongyai | reverse complement strand
TCTCTTTCCTTCTTTCCTTCCTTCCTTCCTTCCTTCCTTCCTTCCTTCCTTCCTTCCTTCCTTCCTTCCTTCTTTCTTTTATTGTTAAATTTCTTGTGGTGACAACGGTTGGTAACAATTACATAGTTTTCAGGTGTACATCATCTATGTGTTGCATTATGTGCTAACCCCTTCCACCCCCCTCTCCACCCCCACTATTTCACCCACTTTTTCCTTTCCCCTCAGGTAACCACCAAACTATTGACTGTGTCCATAAGTTTTTGTTTCTTTGTTACTTTCAGTTTTATAATCCACTTATTAGTGAGAGCATATGTTTCTTGATTCTTTCAGTTTTTCTGTGTGACTTATTTCACTTAATAAGATGGTATTTAACCATTCTCATAGTTATGTAGTAGTATCTCATTCTGGTTTTAATTTGCATTTCCTTAATGACTAATTATGTTAATATCTTTTCATGGACTTATTTGCCATCTATATATTTCCTTGGTGACGTGTCTGTTGAAATCTTTGGCTTATTTAAAAAATTACATTTGTTTGTTTGTTTCTTGTTGAGTTTTGAGAGTTCTTTACGTATTCTGAATACAAGTTTGTTTTTTGTCTAACACGTAATACACAATTATTTTCTCTCAAATCTATGGTTTGTCTTTTCCTTTCCTAGCTGTATTGTTTTCTGAGTAGAAATTTAAAAATTTAATAAGTTCAATTTATTACTCTTTTATTGATTGTACTTTTGGTATCATATCTTAGAACTCTAACTTTAGGCTATAAAAATTTTCTCCTGTATTTTCTTGCAGAAATTTTATATTTAGGTCTAGTGTTCACTTTGCGTTAATCTTGTCGTTCAGGGTATGCATTGAAGCTCTTTTTTTTTTTAAAAAAAATACAGATATCCAATTGTTTTAGCACCATTTGTTGAAAGACTATTCTCTCTTTATTAAACTGTATTTGACTTTTTGTTAAAAAATCAATTGGCCATGTCTATGTGGGTCTATTTCTAGATTTCTGTTCTGTTCCACTGATCTACATGTCTATCTTTTCTTCAGTGTGAGGGTGGTAATCTTAAGTTAGGAACAGACACAGAATGAGAGGGAAATGTGGGAGAGGACGAATTGTGAGGGGCAGGAAGGAGTGGAACAGTCCAGGGGACATAACTGTTTAGTTGAGATCCATATTGGCTAGAGTGAGTCAGGGTGAATATATATTATAGGTCAGTTCAGGCATTGGGAACATCATTTACAAAAGCTGGAGGACAAGAGAGAAGTGCGTGGGGCCATCGTATGATTTACAGTATGGCTGGAACACAATGTGAAAAATGGGTTGGGGGTGTCCCAAGACAGAACCAGGTCAGGTGTTCACTTTTGTAATTCAATCAGTGCATTGTCCCTATCTCTAAAATGAGGAGTGTGGCCTCTGGGGGGGCGGGGGGGAAGGGGGGGCAGATTCTGATTCCAGCTGCCTCGTCACCTCCTGAAGGAACAGCCCACTCATCCCAGGGCTGACACCACTGTATTTCTAGGTACCTGCGTGAATTGAAACCTGCTGTGCATTTCCACCTCTTGCTCCCCAGCAAGAGGCCTTGATGAATTGCCTCTGTAATGAGGCCTTGATGAATTGCTTGCTCTTCTTAGAAGAAACCTGCAGGTGGCAGTCAAACCAAAGCTAACGGAGCTGAAGCTGCTCAGTTCTCCCCTTTCCATTGAGAGCTGCTCAAATACTGCACTCATTTGGTGTCTGCATAATGGCAGGCTTGTTTTTAAATCCCCCCACCCCTGGAAATCATATTCTGCAAGTCATTTGAAATCATACCTTCCAAATAGAGTGTAACTTGTGTTCTAATCAGTTGGATCACAGTCTCCTTTTTGAATGGATGTTGGCTTCAGTGGGAACGGTTTCTGTGGCTGTGGATCATTGAGGAGATGGTTCCGATTTGCTCTGGTAAGCTAAAGAAATAGCCAGGCACATGGAATGAAGTGAAATAAGGACAAATGCAGGAGACACCTTGGAGGCAGGCAAGTAGGGGGAAAAAAAAGAAAGAAAGAAAGAAAGGCTGCAAGGGCAGGGTGGTGAACTGGGGGCCCATCTGCCTGGCATTGTTGCTGAGGCACACCTCAGCCAGGTAAGCCTCTTCCTCAAAAATGCTCTTTTTCACTGCTCCTGACTTCCAGAATTCTGTCAGGAAAGACAAAGATTTTCTCAGAAGTCAACTGTTACGTGCTCAACAAGCCATATCACCACCACTGTCTCTCCCCACCTGACTCCCATTAAATCCAGTTATATACTCACTTCTAACACTGTGCAACTTTTCTTCATGGTACTTTTCACAGTGTGTAATTATAGGACTGTGTGCTAATTTGTTTAACATCTCTATCCTCTGCTAGGTGGTAAACCCCATGAAGACAGGGATAGTTTTGTTTTGCCTAGTTCTGTATCCCACATGCCTGGCAAAGCTCCTGGCATGACTATGACACAGTTATTTATTGAGTATGTTCATGATTATGAACAGAAGAGGAAATATAATATAGAAGTGGGAAGCCAGATTGATCTGGGTGGAAATCCTGTGTCTGTCACTTATCCACTTGTGCATTTGCATATGTTGTTTAAGCTGTTCAAATTTCAGTTTTATCACCTGTAAGTGAGGGAAAATAAGGCCTAGTATAAGGTGAGAAAAAAATATCTATGTAATGTGCTTATCACAGTGGTTGAAACTCAGTTCTCAAATATGATAATTATTTTCATTTTGGCGGGGAGGAGCCTTCATATGCAGTTTTCTGGGAGAAAAAAGGTAGATATGAATTTACAAGAAGATGAGGTGACTGACATGAGTGATTGTCTTAAAGTTTTGATAGCAGGGAACGAGAGTTGTTGGAGGTGATTGTAATGCTACTGTCGCTGTTGAAATAAACAACTTGGAAGTCCTAGAACTGTTGAAATGCTCTGTGCTAGGGTGTTGAATGGGAAAATACTGCTCTGAGTCAGAATAATAGAAAGCTGAGTAGGTGAAGCCATAGCCTGGCTTAAAAAAGAATGCTGTTGGATTGTTGATTTAAGTATCAAGGTTGTGCAGCTGAGCAAAACAATTAGGCATTTAAGTTCCAACAATCTATTTCAAAAAGAATTGTGCTCAGTGCTGCTCTCCCCAGTGGAAGAGTGGTGTACTTAGAGGAAGCCGCAGATGAGAAGGCTGAGGAGTGGGTGTTCTCTTCCCAAGAAACACTTTCAGACTGCTGCACACATGCTACAGTACTTTAAAAGCACATCTTTTAAAAGTGCTTTTGAAGTTTAAGGATATTCATAATAGCTAAAAAAAGTAGAAACAGTCCAAATATCCTTCAATTGGTGAATGAGTAAACAGAATCTGATACATCTGGTATATTATTCAGGCAAAGGAATGAAGTACTAATTACATGGATAAACCTTGAAAACATTACACTAAGTCAAATAAGTCAGACACATAAGGACAAAAATTGTATGATTCCACTTACATGAGGTAGCTAGAATAGTCAGATTTGTGGAGGATAGTGTTGGCCCATGGCTGCAGTTGGGGAAGGGCAGTGACTGCTCTGGGTATCTTTTTGGGGTGATGAACGTATTTTAAAGTTACAGGTGGTGACGATTTTACAATTCTATGGATATATTGAGAAGCATTGAATTATGTACTTTACATGGTTGAGTTGTATGGTATGTGAATTATGTCTCAATACAGAGATTATAAAATATTAGGGATGGATTAGTGGTTCTGAATTCTGGCTGCTCATTATAGTCACTTGAGGAGGCTAAAAAAATACCAGTTCCCAGGATCCACCCTGCAACCAATTAAATCAGGATATATAGGAGGTGGGGAATGACCTCGGGACGTTTGAGAAGCCAGAGTTGAGACCTTCCAGACTGGATGATTGAGAGTACATTTTGATTCTTCTATCTCTAGAGGACCTCTTATGGTCAAAGAATGGGCACCCAATTTGTTGTTTTCGGAAATCTGTGTGTGTGAGGTAATGTGTGTTTAGTTTTTACAGAAGGCAGAAAAACGGTAATACTGTGTGACCTTACTAGGATGTTTTCCATTTTAGGAGTTTTTGATTAAATTCATCTGTTGCAGATGTGATGAAAAGAGACAAGCATATGTTCGAGTAATGTCTAGAGCTTTAGTATAATTAGAAACATTGTATTCATTGAAATTTAGTGAACAGAGGTAATGACAGGGTAATAGCGTAAACACTGTCATGGAAAGGCAACTCTAGTCGTATGAACAAAGGGGAAGAGATAACGGAAAATTTTATTTTTTTGAGCTTCTACTACGAGTCTCATTCTAAGCTTAATGCCTCATACACAGTATATCATTCTGTTCCCAATCATCTTTCTATGTAAGCCTTTTTTTTTTTTTTTTTCCTCCAGATAAGAGATGAGGCCAGGGAGGCCACCTATTTTGCCCCAGGCCTTAAGCTTGTAAGTGGAGGTCCTGACCTAGCTGCTTGTAACTCTGCCAACCTGTCATTCTGAAGAAAGGACAGAGTGTTTCCATTTGACGTCTTTGTGTAGGAAAGTGAACTGACATTATAATACCCTATTTCAAATTCTGTGTGGTCTTGGGCAAGTCTCAACCTCCGCTTCCCAGTTTCCTGAGCTATAATTGAGGGTGAGAATGTTTGCTTCAAGGGATTGTTAAGAGATAAATGAGTTAGTATAGGTGAAACTTGGCACAGTGTGTGTGGAACGTTACCAGTGGCGATCCAGTGACTTTGATTTTGAGTTTTAAGATGTGGAGTAGATGTGTTGAAGAGGTGACCTGCTGTGGTAAAATTCATGCCTCACACTCCCATCTTTGAAAACTCTCCACAACAGGAGCAGGTATGAGAGCCTAGGTTGGAAAAGGATCCCAGTGGTTTCTGTCCATCTGGTCTTCAAAGAAGTTATTTTCCTGCCTTGAGTTCTTTCAGTCTATAAACCAAGAGGAAGACAAGTATATTGAGCACCTACTCTGTTCTAGGTGCTCTGGGAAATCATTGTGTCCTTAAGGAACTTAACTTGTAGTTGCAGAGGACAAAACAAACTTATGTGAAACAACAGTACCAAAAAAGATGCTATTCATTAACAAAACAAAACATACTCTTACAAGGAAAATTCAGAAGTGCTAACGTGTGCATGTATGGTGGAAAGTCAGCTTGCCTTTCACCCTGGCCCTTCTTGCTCTGGTTCTTATTCTCTCTAATCAGTTGCTTCATACTTTCTGGAGAGATTCTTGCCATCTGCAAACATACAGGTATATATAGTACCTTCCTTTCTATCAAAATATGAAATGAGACATAATATATTACTGTTCTGCCCTTTGCATTTTAAAATTCATAATAGATCTCAGATATTGTGCTGTGTCACTGGATATTGATCGCCCTCATTCTGTCTAATGGAATTCCTTTGCATGAATGTACTGCACTTTATTTAATGGCCCCTTATCAATGGTCTTTTAGGTTGTTTTCAGGCTTTTGCTACCTGAACAATGCTGCAATAAATTCTGACAGAAGAGCCATAATTAAGGGCTAAATTGTGTTGTTCAGACTGTAAATGTTTCTCATTTCACAGGATGGGTGCTAATGGCATTTTGGGTGGGACAGTTTTTTTGTCTTGAAGATCTGTTTTCACCTACTGCATGATTTTTGACCTTTCTGTCCCCCTTCCAGCATGCTTCCAATGTGACAACCAAAGATATCTGCCCCATGCGTTTTTATTTTTTTATTTTTTTTGGCAGAGAGAGAGAGAGAGATACAGAGACAGAGAGAGAACTGAACTGGGGGCACTCTCCAGTTTAGCACATGGGTCCGCATGGGCTGGGGCCGGGATTCAATCCCAGGTCCCCGGGGCTGCAAAGTAAGTGCTTAACCCACCGAACCATCCCGGCTTCCCCAGCCACGCGTTTCTAAAAGCCCTCTGGGGGGATGTTCTTGCTCAAGTGGGAACTGCAGCAAGTGCTGGAAGCCTTTGAGGATTGATTGGTACAGGCTTTGGCAACAACCTGAGAAACACAGAGGCAGAGTCACCTCACTGAGGGATTTCCCTTCTCTCTTTGCACCTACTTGCTTATTCCCAGAGAAGTGGTGCATGGTCTGTAAAGCTGATCGTCCTGCCATATGGCCCTGGGAGCACTCACGCATCCTTGCTTTATCTTCTCCCTCCAGGTTGCCACGTTGACCCAGGGTTTGCTGCAGCCTCCAGTCACAGGAGTGGGGAGGTCCTGGCCTGGGGACTGGTCACCAGTAGAACAGAGAAAGACATCAACACAACTGGAATAGGCCACCCACCAGGCTGAGGACAAATGGTACAATGCTTGACTTTTTTACTCTGCCATTCCTGTGCCAGTGAATCATAAACTCCCAGGAACTCAGAGCTGGAAGGGTCTTTTTATATCCTCTAGCCAGTTAGAGGAAGGGAGGCAGCTTGATGTATGCATCGATTACACGCAGGGAGGAATGCTGCAAAAGAGCCTGCAATTGCAGAGGGTGTTAGGGATTGGGAGAGGAGAGGAGAGAGGGCCGGCTGTGATGAAGTCCATGCCAAGACAAAAATGTTCGCAATCAGTGGCTTTCGCTCTCTTTTTTTTTTCTTTTAAAATTTATATTATTTTATTTGACAGAAGGTGAGAGGGAGACAGACAGAGAGAAGGTGGGAAGGCCCAGAGCAGTCTCCGCTGTTGTATATCATTAGTTGTGACATAGTTTCATTCCACACAGGTGGATGTGGGGCTGCTCAGGGTGGGAAAGGAACAGGGGGCCTCCTACATGGGAGGCAGGAAACTTCACAGCCATCCCAGCGGTCACCAGTTGTGTTGTAGTTCAGCACATGGGTCTGCATGGGCCAGGATTTGCTCCCAGGACCTTGTGGTTGCAAGGCAAGTGCTCAACCTGTTCAGCTATCCCGGCATTCCCAAAATTAGTGGTTTGGGTTTTACATCATAATTACTTGGAAAAGTTATAAAAAGAAAACAATGCAGATTCCTAGATTCTGCCCCAGGCCAAAGAAATAAGACTTTCTAGGCCCAGGGTCTGAGAATCTGTATTTGTATTATGAGCAGGTGATTCTTATTCCTGGGGATGGTCAGTCAAACTTGGGGAACTCTGATTTATACAGAATTCGGTCAAATAATCCCCATATCACAAATGCGAGTGTTAGAGGAGCCTGAAATGCTGCTTTGCTGTCTATCTGCCCTGTTGCTCAAAGGAGCAGATATTAATATGCTAGGTGCTTAATTATATTGGCATTTATTCATTCTGAAATGTTTACAAAGTAATTAGAGGTCCAATTAGGTTTGATGCGCACTGACCTTTAAGGGGCTTGCCTTCAAACAGCCAAAAAAAAAGGAAAAAAAGAAGAAATGCCTATTTCAAAGGTTAATCAGAGCAAAACACAGCATGATTAGTTGGGATCTCTAGCCTGCAGAAAGAAGGGTTGTATTTGGCATTAAGCAGAGAGTTAGGAAATGGATGAGCGATCACCACTTCTGGGTTGTTGTTGATCTGGATTTGAAATGTAAACGTGAACTTCTTAAAAATAAGAATCCTCCTAAGTAAAAGCCTGGAGTGAAATTGATGTACTCTTTTTCTAGACCTGAGTCTTTCCTGGCTTGCCTAGCAGTTTTCCATTATTTTCGCTTGTCTTGCCCAGGGAGATCTTTTCAATTGTACATTCAGAGCTCTTGCTCCGTGTGGCCATGTAATCAAACTGGACCCTTGTTTTTTCTCACCTCAGTGCCTAGAGACTGACACCCTACCTTCTGATGGTGCTAAGTTTTCCAGCATGCACAGAATTGCCCACTCTCTACGTAGTGTTGTGTGTTTGGCAATGAAGTGAGGCTGACTAGCTGTGTGACCTTAGGTAAGTCTACAACTTTTCGGTGTTCGCTTTTTGCTCTTCCAGATCCATTTCCATCCTGCTCTGCTCTCTGAGAGGCTAACTCCTGCACCTGACATTGCTCATTATTAGTTCAGCTCCTCGGGTGTCCCTTCCCTGCTTGCTTGTTAGCCTTGGCCTCAGAGATGGCCTCTACCCTCCATAACTACAACTCCCCCTGCGTAGCTTCCAGGTCTGGGGTTCTCACTGACCTCCTTTGCCTCACCCTCAGGCTTCGAGGCAGTGATAGCTGCCCTGTTGGTAGTCTCTGGATACTGTATTTATCCTTGGTATTGCCCTGATCTCTGCTCACCTCAGTATATAATTGCTTTAAGAAAGTCTTTTCATTTGAACATTTTGAGGGATTATCTGCTTTCATCCAAGTCCTTGCCTGATAGACTTTTTTTAAAGCTATCACATGGGGGGAAAACCTTCCTCTACTCGTCTTGGAGTAACTTGTGAGGATAATGTGAGATCCATCCCATGGGTGAGTGTGCATCAGAAATGAAAGCATTCAACCACAGGGTGGCATCCTGGTTGCTGCGATGGTGATTATTAATAAGGTCTGAGATGTCTTCATCCTCGTAAGGCATTTTAAACAGTTTTCAATATTTTATATTTATATAGTAAGTACTTGATTAATTCAGGAAGCAGCAAGTGAGAAGTGATGAGAAGATGGTCTGTCTACTTTCAAAAATACAGACTCATCATATTTCTGGAAGATACAGGAGTGTCTAGTTTTATTGTTTTTGGTAATGGAAATTAGTTCCCAGTTTGATAACAGGCTGATGTATAGCCCTAGTTTTCAGAGTTGTATTAAGTTTTAAGTTTTGGTCTCTGTTTGGGTTCCATTGGTATTTCCTTGAAAGTTAGAAAATGAGGCAAGGGCTCTAGCAAGATTTCATTTTAACCTAAAAAATCTTGAAAGCATAAGGGTGAAGTAGGGTAAGGGAGATAGAAACAGATTGTCTATTTAAATAAGGCAGTAACAGAAAGCCTTTCTGATGTGGTGGGATTGGAGCGGAGATCTGAATGACGTGAGGGAGCAAGCCTGGCAAATATTACTACCTGGGGAAAGGTGTTCCTGGCAGAGGAACCAGCAAATGCAAAGGCCTGGAGGCTGAAATGCGCTTGACATGCTTGAGGAATGGCAAAGAGATTAATGGGACAAGAGAGGCATGAGTGGGAGGTGGCAGTAAGAGCTGAGGTCAGCGGGAGAGCTGGGGGCAAGATCTTGAAGGGTCTGATACACCATTAGAAGGGCTCTGACCAGTCTTTACAATGATGGGAGACCCTGCAGGGTTTGGGGTAGAGGAGTGACATGATTAGACTTGCGTTTAAAAGGCTCTTTGGCAGCTATGTGGAAAATGCTCTGAAGTGGGGCAGGTGTAGAATGGGGTTGACCAGTTAGGAGGCTTTGAGGGTAATTTGAAGAGAGAGGCTGGTGGCTTGGACTAGAGTTGTTGCAATGAAGTTTGTGCAAAATGGTTGGATTCTGGGTATACATTGAAGGTAGAGGTGGCAGATTTTAATCATGGATTGGATGCGGGTCATGAAAGAAAGAGATTACAGATGATTCTGGGTTTTGCCCTGAGAAACGGTGGTTGAAGGATAAATAAATGACTGGTTGGGGCAGTCGTTCTCAAGCAGGGGTGATTTTGCTCCCCATGAGACATTTGGCATTATATGGACAGTTATACATGTCATAGCCGGTGTGTGTGTGTGTGTGGGGGGGGTGTATTATAGAAGTTCTAGGTGGCAGAAGCCAGGGGTGCTGCTAAACCTCTTGCACTACACAGGACAGCCTCCTACCATAGAAAATTACCTGGCCCCAAATATCAACAAATGCTGAGGCACAGAAACCTGGAGTTAGGGAGAATATAGCTTTTTTTTTGGTTTTTTTGTTCTGTTTTTTGTTTTCTCATCCTCTTCCCTTGGCTTCATTCTCTCCCCTCCGGATGAATTTCTTTGCCGCTCCTTATATAAGTTAGGAAATGTTTGGCCCTGATCTCCCCCACCTTTACCCCTAAAATGCGACCTTTTAAGTGCCTACATCCAACTTCAACTCACTGTACATAGTCTCTATGTATCCATTTCACATTTTTGGAGGGAGATTTTTATTGGCCCAGAATTCCCTCAGGCATGTCAGAAGGTGGGTTCACATGGATCCCTCTCTGCTTAAAAACTGCAGAAAAGGTATTCTAGAATGGAGTGAGAGTTAGAAAGGAAAATTAACTGGAGTGTTTCTTGTATGAACTTGGAGGATTCTACCTGAAGATTTGACTCCTGGGGGCCCTGCTTAGCGCACAGATTCTGCAGTTTTAGCCCAGTCCTAGGAGGAAAGGGAAACTGTGGGAGAGGAAGGATGGCAAAGGATCTCCTGAGCGTATTCAGACTGTGATCCCCGTGGAGCTGGACATGAAGGTGAAGGCTGCTGGCTTTTTCCTTTTCCCTTTTTAATTGAATTTGAATTCAGCATATCTTCAAAGGAAATCATCTGGAGCAACAAACACTCATAGTGACTGGCATGAAAAACAGTGGTGGGGAGAGAGCATGCAATGCCGTGTGCATTTATTGCGACATATGGCTCTCCTCTTAGAATTTTATTGACTCTATTATCCAGGCAGGAACTTGTTTTCGAGAGAAAGGGTTTATTCTGCAGATGGCAGCATATTGGATTCAGTGTGAAAAAGAGAAGAGATTATATCAGGCTCATATTGAATCAAGCGTTCAGTTAAGAGTTAGTCTGAGATTATTTCTCCATGCAGTAATGAGCATTTTCATATTTCCAGCCTGCTCTTGCACATGACTAATGCATTTCTCACAAATGGATGTCTCTGAGAGCCTCAAAATAATGCTAATAAAAGCTGTCATAGGCCAGAATGATGATGGTGAGAAGGTGGGCTGACCAGGCTCAGGGAAGTGCTGACCACCCCCTGGCATGGGAAAGCAGGGGACCCTGGTGATGAAAATGTCTCTTTTGCTCCTCCTGCCAATCAGAAGTGCCTACATTTCTCAGACATTTTTGGTAAAGCTTTGAAAATCTCTGTATGAGGGCAGATATCGTCTAATAATTTAGCCACGAGAGGCCATTTTCACTTAAAAAAACAATTTTATTGAGCTTTAATTTACATATGATACAATTCACCCACTTAAAATGTGCAGTTCACTGGTTTTTAGTATATTCACAGAATTATGCATCTATTACCACAATAAATTTTAGGATATTTTCATTAACTTCAAAAGAAAACCTGTACTCATTTCCCCAAAATTCTAGTTCTAAGCAACCATTAATTAATTGACTTTTTGTTTCTATAGATTGGCCTTTTGGGAAAATTTTATATGAATGATGTCATGCAATGTGTAGTATTTTGCACCTGGATTCTTTTATTTATCGTAATGTTTTCAAGGTGCGTTCATGTTATAGTATTTATTTGCACCTCATTCTTTTTTATGATTGAATAATATTCCATTATACCTATATGTCACATTTTATTTAACCATTCATCAGTGATAGATGTTTCAGTTGTTCCCAGTTTCTGGCTATTATGGATAATGCTGCTATAAACATTTATGTATAGGCCACTTGTACTCCAGCACTAATTAGTTTATTAACTCAAAAAGACAACTTCTCTAGAAGGCTGTCATGATCTGCTTTCTTTTCTCTTTGCCCTTTATCTCTGTTCCAGCTAGTACTCTCTTTATTCTCATAGCATCTAGTATCTTTCTATTATTAATACTTGTACTCTATTGTGATGGTTTTCTTATCTCACTTGTCACATCTGTGAAAGTAAAGGCCATGTCTTACTCATTTTTTTTTATCCCCAGCACTTAGTGATAATAAGTTTGTAACTAGCTCTACATCTTAACTAACTGCTGGATTTACAGGTATGGCCATTAAAAACAATGAGTTTTTGTTCCTTTTTATGTTAACTTTTTGTTTGTTTGTTAAAGTGTGGTTGATATACAATATTGTATTAGTTTTAGGTCTACAACATTGTGATTTTACATTTATATATTTTAAGATGTGATCACCACACTGAGTCCAGTAACCACTTGTCACCATGCAGTTATCACACTATTACTGATAATATTCCCCCTCACCTTTTTAACCCACCCCTCCACCATACTGCTCTCTGGCAATCTTGTTTGTTCTTTTGTTTCTATGAACCTGTTCTTGCTTTTTTTTGTTTATTTGTTTGTTTAGAGTCTCAGTTTAGCCTAAAATTCCACATCTTTTTCTTTAGTCTCCACATGCTCTATTTGGCTGTCGCCAAACCCAAAGGTGGCTGAAATGTGTCTGTAGTGGACATTCATGATGAACCAGAGGGAGGCACCAAGGAGATTCGAAAAATCAGATTTTTTTGACTTATATTTAAAGGGCAAATTATCCTTTTGGGTCTCTGCTTTTATTCTTCCCCTTTGAACTCTGAAGTCTGGGGGAACACCTAGTGGGGCCCCTAATAGGGACGTCGAGTCAGTGAAACATTGGAGTAGGTGAATGATCACCATCATAAGTGTGGGGCTGTAGAGAGAGGGGAGGCTTCTTGGGCCTGGCCGAGGCCAGCGCTGCCAGTGGCACAGGTGAGCCTTCTCTTGAGTGTCTGCTCACCTGGAACTGCCATCGTGTATACTTTTGGCAGGAAATGACATGGTCTTCCTTTAGGACTATAAGGCTCTGTGTGTTCAGTATGGATTTGGAGATGATACAGTCCCTCACGGCCAAGGGAAAAAGGTCAAAGCAACTGAACTGAGTCATCTGACAATCTGGGTTCTACACTGTCATGGCCACAGCTTCTATGCCTCACTCTTAGGTCACTGTGTCCTCCTCAGTGCTCCGGAGTTCTTATCATGATGGGAGACCCTGAAAGGTTTGGGGTATAGGAGTGACATGATCATACTTGCATTCATAAGGTTCTTCGGCTGCTGCGTAGAGTGAGGGTGACCAATTAGGATGCTTTTGGGGGTAATTTAGGGAGAGATGGTGGTGGCTTAGACTAAGGTCGCAGTGGAGGTCATGAGAAATATTTGGATTCTGTGTATATGTTGAAGGCAGAGGTATCAAGTTTTAGTAATGGATTACATGTAGGACATGAAAGAAAAGAGTTAAGGATGACCCTGGGTTTTACTCTAAGTAATGGTGGTTGAAGGAGTAAATAAAAGAATGTTTAGTTAGGGCAGTAGTTCTTACCTCCACACACCGTCTTGTCTCATAGCCTTACCTCCTGTTCCGAGACTGCTTGTTCACTGGCCTGTGGCCTCACTAGACTCCATGTTCTTGGACAACCAAGGTTTTGTTTTATCTGTGTGTTCCCAGTGCAAAGCACTGTGCTGGACACTCTAGGTTCTATGAGATTGTTTTTGAGTGGGCCACTTCCTGTTATCCCTTTAGGACTTGCTGAAGATGTTAGTACAAGAGGGAGGGGCCCTTGGGTGTGGGAAACAAGTATGTATGAATGTAGAATGAGACTGGAGATCTTGGAAAATTTTATGCTTAGAGAGAGGCTATCCTGGAATTGAAACTTTTGTTCTGGTGAGCTAGTTTAATGGTCTTTTATGTCTTTTAGTTGCATGATTATCTCTCCAACTGCTCTTGGGGTGCTAGACCTTTGCATATAGTTTCTGGGATAATTTCTAGCTCTGAACTTTTGGAAAAAGCTTGTGGCCTCAAAATGATTTTCCTCTTCTGATCTAGAATTGTCTCAGCTTTTCAAAGGCACCTTAAAGGACCTGTTGCTTTCCCTCCAAATAATAAGTTTCAGGACATGTATTGCATTTGGTATATTTTCCCAAGTTTTTAAAAGAATTCTTTCATGGGTCTCACATAGTCCCATAAGGCTGAGACCAAGACTTATCCTTCTACCATCTTGAATGCTGACATGATTCTGCCAACCTGGAGGATGCTCAAAACATTTAACTTCAGTCAGTATGAAGCAAGGATTTGCTTTTTTTCCATTTTTACAGGTACAGGAATAAGAATTAGAGAAGCAACAGCTATTTAGTGCCAAATGTATGTTCTTTTCCTATTTCGCTATGCCATCCATCTCTAATCACTTGGCTGATAATTTGTGTTGATGACATATGATTGATTTATATAGTTGGTATATTCTGGTAATAAATCTATTCTTGTCTTTTCTTTATTTTCTTTCTTTATTTATTTTAATTGTTTTTGACACAGAGAGAGAGAGGAGAGAGATACAGAGACAGAGAGAGAACTGAACTGGGGGAACTCCCCAGTTCAGCACATAGATCCGCATGGGCTGGGGCAGGGATTTGATCCTCGGTTCCTGGTGCTGCAAAGTGAGCACTTAACCCACTGAGCCATTCCGGCTTCCCCTGTCTTTTCTTTGGGCTCACTATTTGGATTTGCTTTTCCTTCCCATTCTG
>PVKE010041233.1:0-14264 GCA_004027555.1 Craseonycteris thonglongyai | reverse complement strand
TATTTTACTTTTGACAGATAGAGAGAGAGACAGAGACAGAGACAGCTAGAGAACCGAACTGTGGGAACTCCCCAGTTCAGCATGTGGGTCCTGCCTGGGCCGGAGCCGGGATTCGATCCTCGGTCCTCATGGCCTCAAAGCGAGCGCTCAACCCGCTGAGCCGTCCCGGCTTTCCCCTGTGTAGCTTTCTTAAAGCTATCTAAGCAATATGTGGTGGTTGCATACCCAGTGTTGAACTCAGGATTTTGAGGGGCCTCTTTTAAGGCCTTCTCAAATCAGGCCTTGGCCCATTCATAGTTCGTTCCTTCACATTTCACCAAGGCCCAGCCTTCCTCACAGTCCATCTCAGGACACTCCATTCTATAGTGGAAGGGACTGGCAAACTTCTTGCAAATGTTCTCTACCTTGTCCAGGTAAACTTTGGCTTCTGCCAGCTGGTCCATGTGGTAATACAACCAGGCGTAGTTGCCCCAGGTAATCAGGCTTCTCGGGTCTGATTGATAGGCATGTTCTTGCTGGATTAAGCCTTTTGCTTTTTTTAAGCTCTCCAGGGCCTCTTTATTCTGGCCTTTCAGGTGTTTCACATAGGCCAGACAGTTATGTATTCCCACATTGTATTTGGTGTCTAAGAACTCAATCTCATCAAAGATTCTGTTTTCTAAATCAGCCAAGTCAGTGTCTTCAATTACCATCTCCCATGTAAAATGGCATCTCAGTTGAACAAGTCTGTCTTCAGTGAGATTCCCATCTGATTCATCACTGTAAGAATAGACAAGTATTCATATTTTTTAAGAGCATTTAGTCCAGCAGAAATAAAACTGTACTTGGAAGAGTCAGGTAGTAACTCCCAAACCCTCTGCCTTCATTATATGTTCTTTCCCAGGGCTCTATGACAATGTCGTTAGGACAGAGAGCAGGTTAACATAAAAAGCTTGAGGAAATGCTGATCACTTTATGGTTCTAACATGAAGCTTACGTGAAGGCACCATAAAAGAGATGAATTCTTCTAATGTCAAATAATTTCAGCATCCCCCTCAACATGGAAAAACTGTTCTCTCTTGCTCCTTTTCAACATTGTAGTGTACACTAATGCTGTCTGAAGAAATGTGGAGAGAGGTTCACAGAAGGCTAGATTGCTTAATCATCATTTCCCCATTTCCAATACATAATTTTTTTTTTTTTTTTTTTTTTTTTTTTTTTTTTTTTTTTTTTTTTTTTTTTTTTTTTTTTTTTTTTTTTTTTTTTTTTTTTTTTTTGGTTTCCTCACTCTCCAGGAAGAGTTCTGAGCAAAATATGAGAGTCAAGCATGGTTCCAAATGGTGGGTTTTGTGCATGCTTAAACTGGGGTGGAGAATGTGGTACCATCCTGCCTTTTATGCCTGTATGTACTTAGTCATCCAATTCCAGAGAGATTGAAAAATGGGTGCAGTCCCCTCAGAATGACAGACTTCCTTCATGGGAACATGAGCAGGGTGATGGGTGAACCTCCATGAGGTCAGATGTGCCTTTGCAAGGACATAGTCTCATATTTTGTAATTCAGTGACCCTGATGTCAGGTAACCCTGTAGCCTAGTGGGTGACAAGTACTCAAATCCTCCACAGTTACAGTAGTCCTTAGCTACCCACAGAGCAGAGAATAATAATGGGTCAGTGGGACGGGAAGTTTTCTTTCCACTATTTCATCCTCTGGTGCAGTAGAGCTGAAGTGACTGTGCAGGCTGATATGTGGGCGTGCACTTGCTTGAGCAGGCCAGTGTTAGTGTCAGGCCCTCTTCTGGCTGCTTGGCCCAACGCAGTGATACTGAGGCAGCACTACTGGGGAGGAGGTTAGCAAGACTCTCAACAGTTTTAATTAGGTGGAGGTGGGGGGAATTTTTTGACCATGTGAAATAAAGTAGGAGATCAGCTGTATATTTTTTCTTGCAAAGGAGAGGGCAAAAAAATTTTTTTTCTGTATCTATCTTCAATTCTTTGACTGGGGCCCTGCAAATTAGACTGACAAAAACCAGGTTAATGGGAAAGCTGGGATGGCTCAGCAGATTAAGTGCTCACTTTGAAGCCCCGAGGACCGAGGATCGAATCCCGGCTCTGGCCCAGGCTGACCCGCATGCTGTACTGGGGTGTGCTCCCCGAACATGGTGAGGTTCCCAGTTCAGTTCAAAAAGAAAAAAAAAAAAAGAAGAAAGAAAGAAATAAAAAAACCAGATTAACAAGAGAAAAACAACCAGAACTTCATTAACATGTGCATCATGCATATTCATGGCGGTGCACCAGTGATGTGTAACTCAGAGAGATGATTAGAACTTGGGCTTATAAAGCATTCTAACAAAAGGACAATACCTCTCTAGAACAGTGACAAGACAAAGGGAAGGAATTTTGAACTTCTAGGGGCTACAAATTGTGGGAAGGTAAGTATACAGGGGAAAGTAATGGGATATAAGAGCTAGTTAGTAAGGTTTGTTTGTGTCGACTTTTTTCAGTGCCATCTCCTTTCTGGTAACAAGTTTGTTATCTTCTTTTTTTTTTTTTAAGATTTATTTTTATTGTTTTGACAGAGAGAGAGACAGAGAGAGAGAGAGAGAGAGATACAGAGACAGAGAGAAGGGGGAGGGCCCAGAACAGTCTCCATAGTTGCACATCATTGGTTTTTCCACATAGTTTCATTCCACAGGTGGGTGGGGCTGCACAGGGCAGGAACTGGGCCGGGGTCTTGCCCCGGTGAGAACTGAACTGGGGGAGCTCCCCAGTTCAGCATATGGATCCACACGGGCTGGGGTCGGGATTCGATCCTTGGTCCCCGGGGCTGCAAAGTGAGCGCTTAACCCACTGAGCCATCCTGGCTTCCCCTGTTATCTTCTTTTGGTACAGGAATTGGAGGGGGGACACATTTACTTGGGGCATTTATCTTCTGCTGTCAGGCAGATGGAGGAGGGCTGAGAGCTCATCCTGTGTCTGCGTTTTCTCAATTACTTTCAGTTCTAAATAGGTGTTATTCCAAACTAGCATATTTTGGGGGTGGCATACTCTGAACCCCTTCATGATACAGAAG
This sequence comes from Craseonycteris thonglongyai, assembly GCA_004027555.1. NCBI lineage: Eukaryota > Metazoa > Chordata > Mammalia > Chiroptera > Craseonycteridae > Craseonycteris > Craseonycteris thonglongyai. The sequence continues at coordinate 11,215 of PVKE010041233.1, read as the reverse complement.
CTAGTTTCATTACTGACTAGTAGTTCCTTTTGAAAGCTGCATGTTGGGTGTGGACACAGCACAGAGGGTGTGACCTGCTCCTCCCACTCCTGACAGATTGAACCCTTTACCCCTACCCCCACCCCAGGCTCTCTCACTGCTGCTGACTTGCTGTTTTCAACTTTTCCGAATAGTTGCAGTCTGTGAGAATGGATTGATAGTCCAACTCCATGTCCTTTACCTTTGTCCTAATATGCCCATTTTAGCAAAGTACGTAGTCTGACTGATAATGAAATGCAGTGACCCCAGAAAACAGTCGCTCTTTTCTAGGCTCACTGTGCAAGTAATTGGGGTGGGGATTAGGGAGTGATGTAAACCCATTTTGAAATTTAAAAAAATTCAGAATTTTATCCTGGCGCACCCCTGAAAATTGTGTCTCTTTCTGGTTAAGTTGTATAAACTGAAAACACGTTTGTCCCTCTTGCATGTAATCTTTCTACTTGAAAGGTCCAGGTGAACATAGGGGATAATTGGACATAATGAAAAGCTATGATTGCTGAATGGGATACTTTGATTTGTGACAATGAAGAAAAATAAAAACTTAACACCTAGAGTAGCACCAAGGAGAGGAAGGGTATTAATGATCTTTATTTTTCTGAATTGTTTTGAGAAGCTTTCCTTCCTTTCTGAAGGAACTCTCTCCTTGTTGCCTTTCCAAAGCTTTGCTTTGAATTCAGTCTGCTGAACCTATGAGCACAGAATAGCAATGGTGTGGTGAGCGTCAGGGCCAGCTCTTGAACTTTTGCCCAGAAAACCTCAGATGTCACGTTCACTTATGAGGCAGATGCACTGGTGTCAGGGATGAGCAAATACTTGGAACTGTCAAGCGGTCCCTCTAAAACCAAGGACTCAACTGAATTTTTTTGGATGGGACTGGAAAACCTAGGGCGGGAGGCCCCACAGAGGAAGGCTACACTGGGGAGCCCAGTAACCTGTACTGCCTAAGGAATGTCCTGCTTGCACTACTCGAACAACCGTAAACTGGTTCCAGGGGGGTCATGTGAATCTTCTGCAACTGTAGTTCTTGTGTGTGTACTTGATGATCATAACAGTGCCTTAGCTCAGGAAAGCTTGAATTTACTGGCCAGAGCTGTGCTGTGCCACCTGGTAAAAAAAGATAGCAGAGACACTCAAAGATGAAATGACCTGGACTTCCAAATAGACCTTTATAAGTAGTAGAATGCCTAGATTCAGCATCCCTATGAGGCATAACCGAGGTCAATGCTGCAACATCTCTCCCTATCATGTGGGATCCTACTGGCAATACTTGGGCTATAGAGACACCTTGGCTAAAGACCAAGGGGATGGACTGTGCAGAAAAGCATTAGGGCCAGAGACTATGATCCTTAGGAAGTTCTGTTTGCAAGGCTGGCCCTCAGTTGATATTTGGAAACCTGGATTTTTGAAGTATTTCCATCATTCCTTAACCAATTAGCATGGTTTACTCTGCCTAAATTGTTTGTGCAAATAATGTGCTTAATTCCTACAGCTGCTTTCCTTTTGGGAGTCTGAAATTTTGGTATGTGCAAAGTAGAGGGTCCCTATGTGACTAGTTTCCAACAAAATTCTTGGGCATGGAGTCTAACTAGCTTTGCAAGGCTTGTCACAATTGGATGTTGGAGGAATTAAGCAGATCCTGTATGATTCTCGGGAAAGAATTCTCATAAACTTGAGCCTCGTTTTCTTTATTCTTGGACCCATGTGCCTTTTCCCAGTGCTGAATTTTCTTTATATCCTTTTATCATCATAAATCTTAGCCATGAGTATGGCTCTATGTTGAGGCCTGTGAGTCCTAGTAAAATTGCCAGACCCACTGGTTATGCCAACTTCTTAGCATTCTCATTGAAAGAAACAAGACAGCAGCTATTAGGAAATGGTAACTCCATCTTGTGGAGCAAAGGAGAGGAAAGAGAGGCCAAGACTGGCCATGTGTGGATCTCTCTTCCACCTACCTACCCAATTTCCTGTGAGGATTCCCCTTTATGAGACTCTCCTTCCACAAATGGCTGCCAAAACCATGGGAATACTGATTAGGGACACAGCTTCATTCTCAGGCAAACTTGGGATAAGTGTTCATCCTCTGGTAGATCCCAGTGGCAGCTACGTTTCCACATAATTTAGGAGAATTCTCAAATTAGAGTCATCATTTCTCCATACTCATGGGTGTGTGTGTGTGTATGTGTGTGATGTATGATGTGTGTGTGTGGTGGTGGTGGTGGGGTTGTGAAATGGTGTTAGGCAGAGAGGCAATTGCCAAGGTAGTGCTGGGTGCACAGCACCCCTGGTCTCTAGCAGCTGTAACTGGGTGCTGGGCTCAGCTGAGGCTCCTAAGCTGGAATGAGAGTCATAGTTCCCGTAGTCCTAGGATGGGCTGGCTACAGAGGAAGAGTGTGAGTTCCAAGGAGGAGCTAAAATGGACATGTTGAGAATAGCATGGCATGGCTGTAGCAATTACCCACCATCCTTTGCAACAGAAACCTGGGGAATCAATACTACTCTGAGTCACACATGTAAGCCACACAATTACTTCATTCTTGAGTGGAAATTTTTTAATTTATTGTAGCATTACTATCAAGAATACATATTTATTGAAGAATCACTATCAAGAATACACACATATATACATGGCTGAAGTCAAGAGCAACATATAAGGCACATTGCAGGGTTAGTCAAAAGCTAGTTTTCCAGGAGGCCCAGAAGTTTAAATAGTAATGGATGAGGGATGTGAGATTCTATTGGTAGGTAGTCACCAGAAATGACCCTTGGCAAGAAGGGTAGAAATGGGGGACTTCTGGTGAAAGTGAAAGCTGAGAACTAATCACATCATGCAGGTCTGAAGTGCTATTTCTAGCAGTCATTTGTTATAAGACCTCCAGGTTAGAGAACTGTATATGGCTGATATGGACAAAGGAGACATATGAGAAAACAACTCTACAACAATGTATCTTAAAGCAGTAAGCAAGATCACTTTGCTCAACAAGCTCAGATTGGGGGATGCCCACCTTCCCACCCTTCTCCACCTCATGACCTCCATTCCAGTCTTCCTCCTCTTTGTCTCAGCTCAGGGGTCAGGGAGCTCTCCAACAGTGGAGCTCTCTGCACCCTGACCTACTTCCTCACCGCCTTCTTCAAGCTCTGATGCTGGCAGGAAAAACCTGCTTATGCCCGAAGGGCTGTTCCTGAGCAAGCGGCCTAGTTCCTTCTCAAAACATTCCGCTGCTTGCTGCAGGTCTCCGTTCAGCTTGTGAGTTAATCCTTGGAGATACCAAGAATTTGGTGCATTTTGTGGAAGCTGATTCTCAGCTACATTCTGTGGTTGGCATTTCATTTTTTCCTTCTCAGTTGACTCTGCGCTTATGGGCTCACCATTTAAATAATGTTGGACAGGAGTGTCTTCAGAGTTTCCATGATACTCCTGAAAGTTGTAAGAGCACTGATGGAGTTGTTCCCTTTCAGTACCACAGAGCTCCTTATTGAAAGCTATCTGATCACATTCTGTTTCTGCCTCAGTGAGATCAGAATATGCATACAGAGAACTTAGCCCTTTCTCAATAGCTTTATTCGAATAGTCCATAGCATATTTTCTTAGTTCTTCAATCTTCTCTCTATTCTTACTAGCTTCAGAGTACGTTGCTTTCTCAATCTGTTTGACTTTGTCCCTGTAGCAGAGTGCAATCTGGTGATAGATGTAGCCATTGTTTGGCATGGATTCCAATGCCTTTTGAAACAGTTCGATTGCTTTGTCTGTATCACTCCTGTTTCGGTAAAATTTGGCGGCACTGCGAAGGACATCAGTTTGACAAGGAGCTTTCTCCAGGGCCTCTACAACCAATGGCTCCCCTTCAGTTTCTTTATTTATCTTTTGCAATTTCAGGGCCAAGAGAACTTTGACATACTGATTGTCAGGATTGAGCTCAATTGCCTGCTGCAGAGCACGGACAGAGAACTGCTTCTGTGGTTTATCATTCAGACGATACATTGCAATTGCCAGTCCATAGGAGAATTCTGGGTCATTGGGTTTCTCTTCTAGAGCCTTCTCAAAATATACCTTTGCCCTTTCACTCCATTTTGCTCCACACTGTAGCAGCGTCCATCCTTCTTCACAGTAAAGCTCAGGACACTCAATACTGTAAGGATTTGAAAATTTCTTGCATACTTCTTTTACTTTGTCTACATAAACCTGAGCTTCTGACAGTCTGTCCAGGTGATAGTAGATCCAGGCATAGTTTCCCCAGGTGACCACACTTCTGATTTCTGCTTGGTCAGCATGCTCTCGCTGGATTAACTCTTCAGCTTGCTGTAAGCACTCCAGCGCTGCCTCGTTTTGACCGTCTAGATGTTTTATGTAAGCCAGCAGGTTGTACATGGTAGCTTTGAACTCAGTGTTTAAAAATTCAATCTGGTTACACACTCTATCTTCTAGATCATGTGAGACACTTCCTTTCTTAAATAAGTTCCATGTGAAGTGGCATTTCAGCTGTGGAAGGATTTTCTCCAGAGACTCCTTGGTGATTTCACTGTGGAGAAAATAAACATGGTCACTGTGATGTGCACCTGCCAAGCACTGTACCTTGTAATATAATCACCTGTTAATTGTGTGTGGTACTTTGACTGGGCCAGGGTTCGGGAACCCAGATATCTAGTTAAACATTAGTTGTGGACATGTCTGTAAGAGTGTTCCTGGAAGAGATTAGCTAGCATTTGAGTCAGTAGACTGACTAAAGCAGATTACTCTCCCCAGCATCCAATCTGTTGAAGGCCTGAGTAAAATGAAAAAATGGAGGAAAGGTGAATTTGCTTTCTCTGCATGGCTATATGAGCAGTACATGTCTCCTTACTTTAGCCTGGGACTTATACCATCGTCACTCCTGGTTCTCAGGCCTTCAGATTTGGACTGGAACTTACACCATCAGCTTTCCTGTGTCTACATCTTGCAGACAGTGGATCATGGCATGCCATAGCCTCCATATTATGTGAGCCAATTTCTCATCATAAATTCCTCTCTCTTGAGTCCATTCTAAATACAATATGTATACCAGCATTGGGTGAGACACTGTATTTTAATAAATAAGGACAGTATAAAAAATTTGATATGAAAAGTAAAAAAACAAAAAAAAGGCAGGTAAAAATAAATATTTACAAATTAGATAGAAATAATATAAAATGGGGTTAGGTTTCTCAATGAGGAAAACCAATGTGTGTCCAGTTGTATAAAAGCTCTACCCTGGCAAGAAACAGGTATACAGCTAAAGATCTAGTTTGATTTCCCTGCTGAAAATATGCAAAATAACTTAGAAAAACTAGCCAAGGTCAAGCATTGTGAGTCCACTGCTTGCACCTGCCTACTTTTGATCTGAGAGAAGTTGATGACAACAATGCAAGGTAGAGCAGATGGTGGCATGGCCAAGAGTTTTCCATCCTACATTAATTACCCTCCCAGTAAAAGCTAAAGAAAAACAAGCTCTCAGTGAAGTCTGAGTTCTGCAGTTGCCTGAGGAACGTTTTTCCATTGTAGTGCTTACAATAATTTACTTCTCGACCAGCAAAAACACGGAAGAGCCTAGAACAACTGTCTTTAGCAAATACCTGATGCCTCTTCCCAGCCTTTGTGGGTTGGGCTTGATATCAACCAGCAGCATATCTATATATCTCCTATTGGTTCTATTTTTCTGGGGAACCCTAACTGATTATACAATCCTAAGTTTTTTTTACACTGAAGAGCAGGCACTTCCCTCTTGCTTCCTGGACTCACCTTTGTATAGCTATGGTCTACGCAAGAACCCACAAAGCACATTTCTTCCACTGTGTGAGCAGATATGCAGGAGGTAAGAGAGCACTGCAGTGAGGAACTGGGGTCTCTCTCATTCTGCTCAGTTTCTTAGTCAGAGCTCAGTCCTCACACGTTCTGGGTACGGTTTCTTTGGCTATCCACTGGCTCTTTATAGGGCTACCTTTTTGTGCACCTTTGTTAATTTTGGGGGATGCTAAGAAAAATAAGGTTATCCTGACCCTCTCTGCCCTCAGAAGCTCACAGTCCAGCTAGACAGAGCCATGAAAAGAAATAAAAAGCCAGAGATATTTGCCACTGTGCTATGTGATTACTCCTCTCTCCTTTGTCTTCTCCTTCACTTTCCTACACTCACACACAGACCCATGAAGGCCTGGATTTAGTCTGATTGAAGCAGTCTTCCTGTCGTACGCCAGATCCCCAGAGAGAATGAATATGTTTGGAGGAACAAACAAAGAAAATTGATAAAATTGTGTTTTGTTGTTAGAAGATACCAAGGGATATCACTTGCCTCATTTATTGTTAAAAGAGTTAGACAAATTCTCAAAGTGTGTTCTCACATCCACATTTACCTAGTGTTTGGGGTATGTTTTATTGAGTTTGTGCTCCTCCTTTCTTACCACTAGATGTTTGACACCATAAGATTGGAAAGAACTTCCAGAAATCATTAAAACCAGCACTGTCCATTTATTTTTCACTTCACAGACCAGCAAAATTTCAGGAAAAAGTTATGAATCAAATAGGTCTGCTAACTTATTTGGCAATACAACGACATGGTGAGAAATTTCATCCCCAAAGACACCAACCATCTATTCTTATCAATATTGTTTTAGAGAGAGAAGGGAAGCATTTTTATTATCACTGGCAGCAGTAAGTCCATAACTATCAATAATTACTCTAAATATAAATAGGCTAATTTTCCAATTGAAAGACATAAAGTGGCTGAATGGCTAAAAAACAACACCCAGCTGTCTGTTGCCTTCAGCTTTAAGGACACACACAGACTGAAAGTGAAGGGATGGAAAAAGATATTCTATGCATAGCGAAAGAGGCAAGGGAAACTATATTATATTGGACAAAATAGACTTTAAGCCAAAGCCTGTAATACGAGGTGAAAAGGTTATTATATAATAATGAAGGGGTCAACCCAAGAAGAGGATAAAATATTTATAAATATTTATGAACCCAAAGTACAAGCACCTGAATACATAAAGCAAATATAATAGATCTGAAGGGAGACACAGATAGCAATACAGTATAGTAGGGAATGGCTATATGCTTTTTCAACAATGGATAGATCACCAGACAGAAAATCAATAAGGTAACACTGGACTTAAAGGACACAGACCAGATGAACTTAGACATTTACACATATTTCATCCCACAGCAGCAGAACAGAAATTCTTCTCAAGCACACATGGAACATTCTCCTGGAGAGATTGTATATTAGACCACAAAAAGAGTCTTAATACAGTTAAAGGAGAGTAAAAATCATATCAAGCATTTTTTCCAGTCAGTATTGTTCAACCATAAAAAAGAAGGAAATCCTGCCATTTGTGACAACATTGAGGGATCTTGAAGGCATTATGCTAAGAGAAATAAATAAGACACAGAAAGAGAAATACTATATGATATCACTTGTATGCGGAATCTTAAAAAAGAAGCAAAGTTTAAAAAGTGGCTGCAAAGGTTAAGTGGTGGAGGAAATAGGGAGAGGTTGTTAAAAGGGTACAACTTTTAGCTATGAGATGAATAAGGTCTGAGGAACTAATGTGTAACTGGTGACTATAGTTGATAACACTGTTCTGTATAATTAAAATTTATGAGAGAGTATAATTTAACTGCTCTTACCAAAAAAAGAGAAAAAGGATAAATATGTGAAGTGATGAATGTGTTAATTAACTAGATTGGTGGTGGGGGGGAATCCTTTCACAATGTTAACATACATCAAATCCCTACAATGTAAATATACTATGATTTTATATGTCAATTACACCTAAATAAACTGAATTTTCAAAAAATTTTCTTAGCAATTCTTGTCACTTTTTCTTCTATGTTATTTAAGTCCATAAAATACTCTGCTTTTTTTCTTTTTTTTTTTTACTTTTGGACTTTTATTATATATTTATTATATGCTAATTGGCATATTTACATGTTTAAATGTATTTATGATAACATATATTTAACTTAGATCAAAATAAAATATTTGAAGATAACTCTGCTTTAATAAAAAATACTATTGCCTTTCTAAAAATTAATATGCCATTTGCCAAAGTTTCCTCACTTACTAATTTATATCATGTGTGTTTGAAAGTTGCTCTAAATGCTGTTTATATGTATATGTGTGCAATTTACTAAGTTACTGGATAGTCATAAAATTCAGATATTTAAGGAGAGGATGAGCATACAGACAGAACGAGGGCTGCAGTAACTTGACAAAGAGAATGTCTAAGTTCAGGTGGAACCTGGGGAGTGGAAAGCCCTTCCTACCTGGAGACTGTAACTGGTAGAAAACACTGAGGAGGTGGGAGTCCCTCTAGCCCAGGACGACATTTCTCTTGGCCTCAAACTTCAGCCATGAGGTTTTCCTGACCAACACAGATAAAAAAGCAGCACTGCTGCTCCTTAGGAAACATCCAGAATCAACTCATTTATAGTCTTTCCTCCTTTCCCTGCTCACCTGCCTGGATGGTGGCAGTCCGGTGATGCTGCCCAGTCCCTAGCATACCTGCCTCATCTCTTTCCAAGGTCTAATCAAAGTCACTACTAAAAAAGAATCTTGAAATTTTTAGAAAGAGGCCTTGTTTAAGTGGTAAGAGTAGGAGTTTCCAAGGACATCTCTAGGGCATCTTGTTCCACAGATGCTCTGGTTATGTTCCAGGGGACTACATGAAGGGACAGACAGACCTGATGCCCAGTTAGCTGGTCAGAACAGGCACAACCCAAGAAGCCCATCACTTCAAACAGTGAGACAAGGAATTTCCAGAGCAGTGCTTCTTATACTTCAATGTGCAAATGGACCAAACCCCCTGAGGATTTCATTAAAATGCACTTCAAAATTCAGGTCTGGGATGTGTAGGACTCAGACCACACTATGAGTAGCAAGGGTGTAGGAAGAATTTACTTTTTGGAAGTGATTTCCAATCACCAGTTTTTCAGCCCTAAAATATCCCTTAAATAGGTAAGTCTTACTTTAAGTCACCATCCTTCCCACCCCTCCTACTCCCCACCCACTCCCCACCCACTTTGGGCTTCCCCCATTCCTTTTACACACCTACAAGGCAAGGAGCATTGAGTGTGTATAGGAAGTGCCTGTGGTCCTCATTAAATACATATCCCCCACCCCCACTCCCGGCTTTATTTCTGCTCTACTTGATCAGGATTTCAGAATGCAGGGCCCAGTAATTTGTATTCTAACAGGGCACTCTGGTTGGTTGTCATACTGGGCATCTGTAACACAGTTTGCAACTCTGCAGCACTTTCTCCCTGCTCACAGAGGAGGGCTAGCAGGTCGATAAGAAGACAGAGTACTCAGTTCTGAAAGAGCAAATTGCAAGGTCGATGTGACCTCATTATGAACTGGAGTTTTGCAGAGCTGCATTTGGCATTAGCACATTTTGCTGAGAAGTAAGATGCTTTTAAGAAAACCGCAAGAAGCACAACAGAGCTCATAAACCTCTGACTTAGTCTCTAAGAAACAAAAGAGGGACCAGGACCTGCAGTAACTGTCCTCCCGGCCCCAGCTCAGAGGATCTAAGCAGGTTTTCCCTGTAGGCACTCTCAGCAGGCTCCAGCCAGTCACTAGCTGCCAGCGGCCAGTGTGGCTGGGGACACTTCCCTCAGTGTCCTTAGGCTGCCTGACTGAACAGAAAGAGTCACTGAAATAAAAATGCATGGATGAATAAACTAGATTTATGATCAAAGTAGATAAATGCATATATAAGCAAACACTGAATCCGCATAATTCCAGAAGCTGCATGCAAGAACAAGATTTGTGAGAAATGCTCCACTTCGTATCAGAGAAGCAGGGCATATTTACCTCATGATGATTGTTTCCTTGTAATTCTGAATAGCTGGGTCCAGGCTGATCTTACAGAAGAGTATGCTCTGCTTGTGAATTGCAAGCAAGTGCTGAAAAGGTTTCCACCCAGGATCTAGCCCTTAGGGCTATGCTTTTATGGAGTAGAACAGGAAACTGAAACTGATCCAACGCTATGGAGATTTCTGTTGAGAAACTGAAACTGAATGTGCGAGAGCTGAGTTCACTCCCCTAGGAATATTCTTCTACTCAGGTTCTGAGAAGGTTTGAGAATTTGTAAAAAGGCACTATGGATGCTTCTCAGAGTCTAGGGAAGGCTCTACTCCCAGAGATTCTGAGGATACCTGGGGGTGGGCTTGGGCTCAGGAATCTGCGTTTTTACAAGCCCCCTGGAATTTCTGTTGTAGGAATCCCTGTACCACATTTTGAGAAACACCGTTCTAGTGGTATTTAGAAAAGCAGTTTTCCTTACTTGTGGGAGTTAATGTAGTACGAGTATACTCAGTATACCCAACAGTGAGTCAAAGGATCTAGAACAGAGGAAAATAATCACAGGACACCTAGATCTGGGGGTATTTCTTTGACTAGCTCTGGGATACTTCTTAAATCACATAATTTAGCCTCATTTCCTTACTTTTAAAATGGCATAACTATAAAACACTATCTTGTGGGGAGATTCATTTTTACTTTCATCCAAGGCATGGTCCTAAGGAGTGGGTCACCACCAAAGAGTGGTCCTCACTCTCCAAACAGGGACCCTGAGGACCTTGTCCTTCCTGTCCTGCCCCTTCTCTCTACTTGAGCTTAATTAAAAGCAGGAACAGTTTACCCTTTTGTTCCTTGTGCAAGGAGCCCGAAAATACCTTGGTAATGACCCTGCTGTGACACCTACTTTCTATGTGACCTCTTGGGCAAGTAATTTGCCCTCTGAGTCCAATTTGACTCATCTAGAAAATGAAGCAAATAAAAATATAATAATAATAGCTCCTTCTTCCCTGGGCTGTTGGGAGAATATGAGATTACCATACTCATGCAAGGCATGTAGCAGAAGACTACACTACCAACTGATCACTTAGAAACTGTTACCACCACAGCTGCGTGCTTGAAGGGGACAACAGAGTCCCTCAGGGGCAGAGGAGGATGTCCATCAGCTTGCTGGCAGATGCTCCTGGAGAAGAGCAGCCTAAGCGGCTGTGGTTCCTACAGCCCCTGGGGACAGGGTATGTTGACGGAGGCCGGATTTTCTGGTCAGCGCTCCTCAGGTAGGCGTAATGAACACTCCTCATGACCGCACGAGCCCATTTTATAGAACAGGGTAGCCTGAGGCACCTGGCAGCAAATTCCTCTTC
>PVKE010041232.1:0-14263 GCA_004027555.1 Craseonycteris thonglongyai | reverse complement strand
GTTTTTACCTGGTAAACTTCTAGAATGCAATTTTCAGATAAAATAAAAATTTTCAAATGTTGATCTAAAAGTTTCCCTTAAATTTTTTGTTATTGCTCATACCCTCAAGCCCCGTGGAAAAAGATGAAAAAGATCAAGTTTTCTTTTAGGCTTATCAGTGGTAGCCAGCATGTCTAGTGGTGAAATAGTAAGCAACAGGCCTCCTGTAGCTGGAAAATGCACTTAATAAGGTGATCCCTTTGTGCACAATAGGATCTAGTTTCTGCCTCATATAGTTGCAGTCTCCGGCCTGGAAGTCAGTCATTCTCCACTATCAAAATCCTGGGTGTCGAAGAAGAGTCATTCACAGAAACAGGTATTTGCAGAGGGTCCTGAATGGAGAGTTTCTCACTCTAGGTTTCAGAATCTGTTTCATAGTAAATTAGGAAGAACAAAAACTAGAGCTATAAATACATTTCATTATGTGTATTGAACAATTACCATCAAAGATACTGAATATGCATTGTAACTTAGCAAGTGAAACTTGCTAAGGGTAATGAGAATAGCTCTGACACATACTAAGGTAGGAAGTGGAGCAGCTTAAAACAGAAGTATCAGCAGATAACATGTAATCAAGATGATAGAGAAAAAAGAGGACATAAGTAAGACCATAGCTGCTATGTTATTCTTAGCCACATGTGACTAAATGAGTCCGCGTTCTCTAAGGAGGAAAAATTAGCTAGGATGATAAAAGGGAGTAATTCTAAACTTCAAATTACTTACAGTGAATATATGTAGGTATGCATATATTTGCTTAAATTAGCTGTTAAAGAAGTTCTATTTAGTTTATACCTCAGTAGAGACTGAGTCATCAACAATCACATTTTTGCTTTCTTTATAGAGTCTATGGCAAGCAGAATCTTTCAGATATTGCTAACCAGAACTAGGTGAATCCAAGAAGCAATTGCAGCCAAGCCTATGGTGCCCAGCACAGAAAAATGAGGGAGCATCCCTGCATGCCTAACGCTGCCGGAGCACTCAGCCAGAGTCAGCGCAGACCTGGCAGCTGGGAGGGCACAACCTGGGACAAACGGGAGCTTTAGGAATGAACCTACAGTTCGAGGTTAAGCAGAGAGACTGCATGCAGCTGGATCATGCAAGCTGTTCTGTCTTGTAATCAAAAGGGTGTTCTTTGTATGGTTTCTTGACATAGTTACTAAATGGCTTGCATGAAATAACATGCAGCATTTTGCAGGTGCTGTGCAATTACCTTATGTCATCACCTTGCAGTCAATATACCAAGAGAAAATAAAGGGAGAGACAATTAACAGCAATTTGTAACAAAGATGTCTGGAATAAGAAGACATTGCTTGTTACCACTGGCTCTAATGTTAATCACATAATTGCCAGTTAAATTTTATTAATGTCTGGATACCACTGAAATAATCTTAGACCTTCTTTATTCTGATATCCTGCTATTTACTGTTACATAGAACATGCCTGTACACATAGACATTTTTTTCTTCCCGCAAGCATTTAATGGCTCCATTTATTCCTTTCTATTCGAAGGCAGGGAAACAAGGCTAGTGAATCATGAGGCTGTCCATGGCTCATAGATGGAATATAATATAAAATGGATGTGTTCTTAAAAGCATCTTTGTTCACAGAAACGCCTACCACAAAGCCTGAAGTTCTGGCCAAGGTATGTATTTTCTGCCTTTGAATATTGCTCTTCTCTTGCCATGGTCCATCCTGGCATTGTGACCTTCTCTCCTTAAAGAGAGTCAGGCTTAATACCACATTTTGCCACATTGTGAAGCTGACTCTCATCTGTTAATGAAGAAGGACACAAATCACCCATTGTTTGTGGCACATGTTAGTATACAAAATCAAGAGAACAGTCTGCAGGGTCCTCCCTGGACCCCACGTGTATATCCCTCCAGTTACTCCCATGGTGCACACAGCATCAACACCTGAAAAAGTAGCACTTAAGTGAATCAGTTTTGAGTAAGCGAGTTATTAGAGTTTTACCAAAGGAAAGGGATGAACACACAAATGGGGCTGGGCAGGTACTCTCCCCTATTCCTATTCCTCCTCTGATGCAAATCTGTTCATGATAGGAACTCACCTAGTGACCCTTTCCCCATCCTGAAATAATCGATAGCAATGCTTTGCAATATTTTTATTCATTCTTTTTGAAATTTATTATTTATATCTTTTGATACTTCTGGATATGTTTATTATTTCATTATCTAAACTGAATGTATATATTTATCTGTTAGGAAATGTTCCAAGCCTGTAAGGATCAACCAGTTTTTTAAAAGTCAAGTGTTAGGTCTATATAGCATATAGATCACAGATGGTCTTTTTGTGAACTACTGGAAAGAAAATACAGAATTGTCTGTATTTCATTTGTTGCATAACATAGTACCATTACAGCTTTCTGATTTTTATGTTATTTTTTTAGGTTTGTTGAAATAGCATGTCTACCCTCATTTTGAACTTACTCCCATAATTTTCTTTTTCATAGCTCTGGGCTATATACTTTAATTATCTTAATAAATTTATCTTATCATAAAGTGTATTTAATTCAAAATTTATCTTTCAGAAAAAAATTGTCTTGTAAAATGTAACCTTAAAGAAATAAATAGGGAATGCTGGGATAGCTCAACAGGTTGAGAGCTTGCCTAGCAGCCACAGGGTCCAGAGATGGAATCCTGGCCCTGGCCCATGCAAACCCACACGCTAAACAGTGGCAGTGAAGGTTTTCAACTCCCATGAGGGAGGCCCCCAGTTTGGTTCTGTCTCGTGTGATCTCATATCCACCTGTATGACATGAAACTTTGTCAAAAAACTAATTTACAACCATGGGGACTGCTCTGGGCCCTCCCCCCTTCTCTCTGTCTCTTTCTCTATGTCTCATCTTCTCTCAAAGCAATAAAATAAATCTTAAAAAAAAAAAAAGGAAGAAATAGAACACACCCAAATAATGAATAAACAGGGTAAAAGGAATAGATGTGAACACAATTTGAGTTCCTACTCTTAACAGCTTAATTAAAACCCTCTTTACGCTCTGAACCACAGAAAAGAATTTTTTTTTTTTTTTAAATCACAGCTAAACGTAATACCAATGAAATTGTTCCATTCCTAGCAACTGAAAAAGCCTAGTTTCTCTAAATGAAAGGTTTTTGTTTCTTCTTTCACACGGTCTGAATTGTCATCATGTATTACGGAAGTTTCTACAAATGAACGTGTTGAATATAAGGTGATTAACCTGTTTAGCTCTGACAGAAAATTTTATAACTGAAATGAAAATGTTGAAGGCAGAAAATTTTTTTGTTTGTTTATAAATTCAAGTGGATGAATGAAAAATTTTAATGATTGTTCTGTATACTTTTTCCAAATTAGGTCTTTTAGGCTTTCTGGTGAGTTCCACAAAAAATAACTGTTCTTCTGGGAGTACACAGGTTAATCTGGCTCCCACACAAGGTTTCCTAGGATACCCTTAAATCAGGTATCTTAGCTTAAACCTAAACTGAGTTCACCCAACATTTAGGTACCTATGAATGAGTTTGAAACATTTGCTAAGAGGAAGTAGGGAATGTGCTGTGTTTACGAGTCTTCTGAGCAAAATTTCATTCCCAGAAAGAAAGGGAGACCAGGGAGGAGTGACATGTTGGCTGCCCCTCAAATGAATCCCTAATGCCCAGACTAATCCCTGGTGCCTATGTAACAGTTCTGCCCACAAGGAGCCTTGCAGCTTCAGGAGGTCACGGCCTGGGCCCACAGCCCTGCACTCACAGTGTGGGGCATGGCTCTACACACCGGGCACTGTGGTGGCTACTGCTGCTTGTGCCCATGGTAAGGGCGGACGTCACCCTTTATCTGGGACAGGAGAGGAGGAGCCCCATTTGGGTACCAGGAAGACTGGTTTGTGAACCCCAAGGAAGCAGTTCTTGAGCATTTTCATCCTCTTGGGAGGAACTGAGGCTGACAGGCCAGAGTGTGGAATATTGCTTTGTGATCATTGTTTTGACAACATATTAGTATTTTCTGGCTGCAGTCACATAGGAAACATGAGTTTTCCCCCAGCGTAGACTTTGTGCTAAAATAAAAATGAGCCAAAGTGAGTAGAAAAAACATCTAAGGTATGGAAATATGATTACATATGTATATTAGACAGCATTTGTTGTATAATTTTTACTTAAATGAATTGGTTGTATCTTACTGATTTGCATAGTCTAGGTCCACTTGGATATTGGACAGGAAATGTCACATTAGAATGTTTATCAACTGATTAAAAATAAGACTTATTAAAACTTGGTGTAAAGAACACTGTTAAATGCCTGGCAACAAATATATTAGAGGGATGGAAGCAAGGTATGTGTGACAAATTCCTATTTCCATTGAATGTGCCCATAACTTCATTGTGCAGTTGTCTTGATCATGGGCTAAGTGACTACCAGTCATTGCTAAAGGTTACTATGTGTTGATTTTTATAGAAGTACCTGTACGTCTTTCAGGTTTCCATGGACAAGGCTGTTTAGTGCTGGGTTCCCCACAAGCAAGAGCTTAGATGGGGATTCAGAGCCCAGGTAGCTGGTAGAAGAAGTGAAATGGACAGCTCTATAGTTCAGGACATGTAGCTAACAGGAGAGTCTGTTAGATGTAATGAGCTCCTGAGGCTAGGGGCCGTATTAGTTTTGCTCACTGTTGTAACCACAGCACTCGAACAGTGGCGCTTATTTAATATCTGTTGAATAATGAGTGAATGGACATGTAATGGGGCCATCTCATATAACTCAGGCAGGAGGGGAATCAGCTAAAAGCAAACTGCATGAGCACAGTTCATCTCCACCTGAAATTAAAAGCTGTCAAACTGGGAAAGACCACGCAGTCTACCCTAGAAGGCAAGAAAGGTGGTTTAGGTCCAGGGGCAGCTGGACAGAATATTTAGATCAGGACCACTGAGAAAAATAGTGACCCAATTGGACTCTTCATCAGCTATTTATGTCCCTGGCTGCCTCCCTCATGCCTATAATCAAGAGAGTTCTGTAGACGGTCTGCTGTGAGACTATCTACTCTGTAGTTATATTAGTCATATGTTGCTGAGTAATAAAGTTACCCTAAAATGTAGCAACTTCCTTGGGAATTCAGGTGCAGCTTGACTGGGTGGTTCTGGCTTCGTCTTTCACAAAGACGCTGCCAAGCAGTTGGCTGGGGCTGCAGTCATGTCAAGGCTGGACTGGGGTTGGAGATCAGCTCCGAGCTCACTCACGTGGCTGTTGGTAGGCTGGCAGGTTCTGGTCATGTGAGCATCTCTTTAGGGCTGCTCCAACGTGGCACTCGGCTCTTTCCCAGAATGGGGTGTGTGTGTGCATGTGTGTGTATAATATTGAGTGCCAAAAGGAAGCCGTGGTCTTTTATAACCTAATCTCAGAAGTGACATCCTTTTACTTCTGTCACACTCTGTTGTTCATACAAACCGTCTTGGAACAATGTGGGAGAGAACTGTTTCAGTGTGTGAGTACTGGGAGGCAGGGATCCTTGAGAACCGTCTTAGGGGCTGGCTACAGTAATAGCTATGAGCATTGTTCAAAAGGAGTGGGTGGCCCTGCAGGGGAAGGAGTGGCCTAATTTCAGCCCTCAAAGAGTTTATAATCTGTGCTGGTCTTAGAAATATTTGAATAATGATTTCTTGAAAGTAAGTAATCGAAAAGTTCAAAATTAAATCCACAGTTCTCTCTCATAGGTTTCTGCAACAGTATGGAACACATAATATGAAATGCTTCTGAAGCTGTCTAATTTGGGGGCCAAGGTCAGACATTTATTTCCAGTCTAGCATCTCTGGATCAGTTTAATTTGTGCAAACTGTCAAAAGGGGCAAAAGAAAGTCAGTTTTTCAATTCGGCTTTTATTAGACAATTTTCTAGGCAAGAGTAAGAGTAAATCCTTTTGATCACCACAGACCTCGTGTTTGGCTTGCACAACCTCTTTTCACAGCAGGGGCTTCCTTAAGCCTCCAATCCAGTCTCTTAAAAAATGCTGTATTTCCATCTCGAAAGCCTTACGTTCACACAGTCTCCTAGCTTGTGCAAAGAATTCAAAAGCCACTTGACAAGTGAGGACATGCACCTGAGTCCTGGTGCAGCCGCAGAGATGTTTGAGCTCCAGCAGGCAGGGCTCTTTCGTGGGCTGAACTCAGCAGACTGTCCTCTGTGTGGAGTGTTTCCATCTTGTCAGGGCTTAGCGAGGTGTTGCTGCTGCAGCTATATTTCCAAAAGCGGGAAGTTCTGCAAAATAAGAGTCCCAGAATGACTCAGTTCAGGATTCAGCGTGAGCAGGTACCCCCACCCCCGTCCAGATGGGCAGTGCCCCATCTCTCACCCCAGCCAACTTGACTGCACTGCAAGGACTTAGAGCTGTCCCTTTGCACACAGCCAAGTGACACTGGAACAAGGGAGGCTCTAATTGCTTCTCTAGAACTGGCAGAGGATTGGTAGATGCAGTGACCTAATAGTTTTTTTCCACAGCTATTGTTCTGATCACATGAGAGCTATTGGTAGTCCTTATAATCTAAATTTTCCAAACCCTGCCAGTTGCCACTATTTGAGTTTGAATTAATCTTTAAGCCATTTGGTTCCTTAGATCTTTGAAGCCATTAGACAATAAAAGTGCAAGTTGCTAAACCAGGGCTGTTTTGTACAAGCACACAGTAGAAGATAATCATTACAATGGCCTTTTCCATTGCTTAGATAAGCTCTGCTGGTACAGATTAATAAACTTGATCTCAGCATTCTGATGAGGGAGTGGTTCTACTAAAGCCACCGAGTTTGACTGTGTAATTCCTCACAATGAAGTTAATGTAGGAAAATCCGATTTCTGTTTAAAGGAACAGTGAGGTTATTTCTCAACATTTTACTCTGATCTAAGTTCCAATTTACTTACTACCCACTCTTCAATAAATCTTATTGTAAGGACATGGTTTAAATGATAGACTCTAATTACAGAACCCATTTCTGTCAACTCTTTGAGGGCTAAAAAGGTCATGATTTTAAAAAAGGATTGTTTTTATGTAGGTCTCTGATGAGAGAAAATAGCACCTTCACTTAACAGATGGAAAAAGAAACTTTTGGTGACTATTCTTCTTTTCTCTTCTTTGTCTCCGATAGTTTATTTCCCATGACATTACATATTGACCTGAGGTAGGACCACTTGTCAAAAGCTGGTCAGCTTAGTAAAATCCAGTTTCCAAGGAAATTACACAAAGATTGCCCTACATATTAGCCTTTACATATAATGCTCCAAGAACTCTAAGCAAAGCATGACAAAAGCGACGGTACATTTGGGAGTGTGGCTGCAAAGTATTTCCAACAGAGAATATCTTGTCCCCATAGTTAGGTACCTCCATCTACTGCCACTATGACTTTGAAAAAAATATATCACTTGGTTGTTATTAATGCCTTCACAAAGGGCATTTAATTCATCTGCAAACATTTAATAAGCACTTGTTGAATTCTACTTTGTGGTGGGCAGAGAAGTAAGTACACTTAGCAACAGAGGTGCAGCAAAGTTGTTAAGAGCTTGGATATCAGACACTTAATTGCATGAGTTAAGTTTCTCCTTCTGACATGCAAATTGTGTAGCCTTGGGCAAGTTACTTGACTTCTCTGTGCCTTGGTTTCTTCATCTATAAAATGGGGATAATAATATTTTATCTCATCTAGTTGAGGTAAAGATCAAATGATTTAACATAGGTAATGTATTTAGAATAGTGTAACAGTAATGCTACATGTTTTAGTTATTGTTATTGTAAATGTTATTACAAATAAACATAGGATCACTCAATTAGTTCCATCTAAATTTTTACCCATTTGCTCTTCAGATAGCATTTATCATAATTACATTTTGTTTAAATTTTCATGACAGCTTCAAGAATTATAGCACTTTGCAAAGAGAGACCTTACTTTATAGATAGAAGAAAATCAGCCCTGGAAAAGCTATACAACTGGTATAAAGTCAAACTCGCTTGCTATGCCAGGATTCATATCCTTATTACCCCTCTAGTGTCTTAACTGTGGCTATAAGATCAGGATGGTGTGGCTTTGGGGGGCCTGAACTCAAACCTAGGCCAGAGGACTCCAGGCCCGTTCTCTTCTCACCACCACTAACTGCCCTGTCAAAAATCAGCATCCATCCCTTCTCCACCAAAACTGGAGACTGTAATTTGAAGCTCCCTTATGAAAGAGTTCTGCCACTTTCCTAGCCCCAAACATTCTCATAGCTAGCATTAATCCAAGAGTAAAGGAAATGTGAGGAAGCCGGGATGGCTCAGTGGGTTAAGCGCTCACTTTGCAGCCCTGGGGACCAAGGATCAAATCCTCGCCCCGGCCCATGCGGACCCATATGCTGAACTGGGGAGTGCCCCCAGTTCGGTTGTCACCGGGATGAGACCCCGGCCCAGTTCCTGCCCTGTGCAGCCCCACGCCCACCTGTGGACTGAAAACTATGTGGAAAAACCAATGATGTGCAACTATAGAAACTGTTCTGGGCCCTCCCCATTCTCTCTGTCTCTGTCTTTGTATCTCTCTCTCTCTCTCTCTGTCAAAAACAAAAAAATAAATCTTAAAAAAAAGAAAATGTGTCTGTCTTTTTCTATATGGGTCAGCCATTGCATTGGTGACAGAAATGAATCCAAATTACCTTACACAAAAAAGGAGATGAGAACTGAAGGAAGACATGAGAAACAAGCCTTGAGAAATGTCCAGAAGACTGGAACTAGTTCATGTTCCTTCAGAACTCCCTTTGTCTCATCTCTGCTAGAGAAGCAACGTGGTGGCTAGATTTTCTCAGGCCAGCGTTCTTCACGTGTTAGGGTCGTAGCTACCATAGCTCCGGACTCACTCTCTTAAAGCTTTCTGATTGTGACACATCAGGCTGGGCTTGCACTGTGTGCTCATCACCATCGCGGGGAAGGTATTTCAAATGCCCATTTTCAGGACATCAGGATAGCTCAACAGGTTGAGTGCTTACCTGGCAACTGAGAGGCCTGGGAATTGAGTGCTGGCCCCATGCAGACCCGCATGCTGAACTGTAATGCTGCCTCCCACATGGGAGGGCCCCAGTTTGATTCCTGCCCCATGTAGCTTGTAACCAGGAGCCAGCCTGGCTGAATGCAATCCCTGAATTCGAGCAGTGGGAACTGAAGATAGACCAAAATGACCTGCCGACTGCCCTCAATAGGAACAGCCCCAAATAGCTTTACTGCTTGTCTTATATAGCAAAAGTTTACGTCATTACAAGGAACAGGGAAAAACAGATATTTTAGAGTACAAGACAGGTTACTCGTTAACTAAGAAATATAGCATAAGCAGATGATTATCAGGAACGAGCAGACCCCTTCCCATACACTCTTGTTTGCCCTCACATTCTGGGCCATTATTCAATTGGCGCCAGCTTGTCTGATCTTCCTTCATGCGAAGCTACACATATATCTTTTTCCTTCAGCTGTTACAGGGGAGGGGTGAAGGGGAGGCCAAGGCCTTGCCATTAAGGCCTCAGGTCGGCCTTCCCTGAGAGGTCAAGGGAACTGAGGCCCTGCCATCAAGGCCCCCTAAAACCTCTTCGTTCAGGCACAGACTGGCTCCCAACCCACGCCCACTTGTGGAATGAAACTGTGTCAAAAACTAATGATGTGCAACTGTGGAAACTGCTCTGGACCCTTTCCCCTTCTCTCTCTCTCCCACCTTTTCTCAAAAACAAAACATAACAACTTGCTTAATGTTTACCATTACTTATAATTTTATAATAGTTTCTATTTGGCTATACATGGGGTAGTTATTTGCAAGACATTTTACAAATGAGGAAACGAAGGCTCTAACTTGCTCATCGTCACATATTAAATAAGTAATTGAACATGTACTAAAGCTGTATCATTTTGTCTCATCAAAAGTTCTTTCCCCATATGTTCCTAAATCAAGGCTAGCAAGGGGATTTATTGTTTTTCAGTTTATACGCCAACAAAGGTGCTAGGAACCTGGTTCAGTGTACGTATCAGTACATACTTGTTGACTGAATGGGTGTCTTCGCCTGTCACAGAGGGGAGCCTTTAACAAGGTGGGCAATAGAAACAGAGCTCTGAGCAGACTCCTCTGCTCATCCCCTTGACGTGCATCCACAAGGGCTGGCACTCTTCTGGAGTACCGGCTGAGAGCGAAGCTTTTCCTTGTTTTCATTCCTGATTCAGACTGCCAGATCCTTGTATTTGACTTTAAATTGATGATGACAGCACATCCTGTTTACTTGGTCTAGTTCACAATTATTCTTTTTGTCTTCTGTTCTATAACACAAGGGTTACTTCTTCATACCTCACCGGATGCCTAACATCCTTTATGTGTTTGAGTTTGCTTAGTTCTTGCAAATACGTTTCGCAACTGTATTTAACAGCCCAATCAATTCATAGGATTGTGGGGGGTGGTGGTGAGTAGAGTGAACTTCTACATGCTTTTTTTTTTTTTTTTTTTTTTTGGCCCAGCTATTAATGAAATGATTCATTCTTTATTAAGTATTACTCAAAACAATTCTTAAAGGGATCCAGTTTACTAATTAGCTCAATCATGATGTTTTCCCTGAGAGTTCTTGATTTCCAAAATCAGAACTTGATGCTGTGAGTCAGGACTTGGGAATATAGATTTGCAAGGAACCTACTTCTGTTTCAAACCTGAGAAACTGCTGACCAAATTTCAGAGACGTTAGAACATAAAACTTATGCTGTGTAATTATCAGTGAAACCAGTTTTTAAAAATGACACCTCACCACCAAATAGCCAACAAAAGAAGTATTTCATAACTGGCAGCAACTAACCCTTTTCAACTTTCATCGAGATGAGAGATGAGATTTGATCTGTAGTTTTCCCTTTGAAGGACCCAGCCCTTTGTAAAGAACTTAATTTACTTTTCATGGAAGCAAGAGGTGGGCCCAGTCTATAAGCAGCGGAAAATTCCCATGCGCCATCTTATGTAGTTCTTCACTCAGAGATCAGAGAATTCAACACATATACCGACTGGATCTATGGCTGCTCACCTGGGTAACTCAATGTTCCACCTCACTTATTATGTAACCACAAATGTGAACATTGGGCTATATAAATACTGGCCTTGTACCCAAGGGAAAAATATTAGCTCTACATTTAGGATCTTAAGAGTCCCACTCATATTTTCTTCTAGTATAACACGTTCATATCTCTTGACTATCCTTTTGTTTTAAGGAGTTTTTATTTTTCCCCCTAAAATCATGTTATATAATAATATATAATAATATCAATAGTTTTTTCAAAGCATGTGCTGTGTTTGGGGTACCTTTTAGCTTCTTTTCATCTTCCTTGCCCTCCTATATAATTTTACCTTGCATTTCTTTCTTTCTTTCTTTTTTTTAAGTCAATTTTCTTTGCATGTATATATTTCATAAATTCTCTAGTGTTCTTGCTTTTTATCCATTCTTCTACATTGAGCCTCATGGTGTCTCTAAAGAGATATATTTGGAATGCAAGTGGTGATAAAGAGAGGCACTTCCAATAGCACTATTAGGTTTGTATTTTGGTTATCAGAGTCTTACTTATTCTGGCAGCAATTTTGATAATAATACCTCTGTGTGTAGAAGAAACTCAGTTTCAGATGGTCCTCAAAACAATTCTGGGTGCTATAAACCATGTTGTTGTCCTGAAACTTCTAAGAATCAGTATTTTTTCATTAGCCTCTATTTTTTATTTATTTATTTATTTATTTATTTATTTATTTATTTATTTATTTATTTATTTATTTTGGACAAGGAGAGGACTGCCCTCTGGTTTTATTATCAAGCCCAGAGCTAACTTCTAGTGGGTTATTTAGAAGTGGAAGATCTGGTCATTGTCAGACTTTGGGACTCAGGTAGATTAAGTACTTATTTTGACTGCAAGCCACTTTGGGTCTTGAACAACTCCAGAAATGGGCATTCTGTGTGTGTTCAAGGTATTCTCCAAATACTACCTAGAATTGCTTATTGTCCTTTAGGCCCTATTCTTTTTGTGTCTTAGGTGAATTCCTCTGCAAACGTGATATTAAGTTAAAGCCACCTTTCTTTTATTCTTTTCAAACAATCTTTTGAGCCCTGTCCACTTTATTTGTCTCTTTTGAGTTTCCAAGACAACTGGAGAGCAAGGGAGAAGTAAGAGCCTGGCTTTCATGTCTAAGCCAGGAGAGAAAATGAGTCTGATCTGCTCCCATTGCCTCTGACTGTCACCTGATTGTCACTGTTGTAGCCTGTTCCCAAAGAGAGGCGGTGTTTGTGATAGTTCTATGCTTCTAGACTGATCTAGACCCTGCCTAGGTTGTAGGGGTCCTTAGTGGGAGTCCAGTACCACTCTTTCAACACTAAACTTGGCTCTTTCTCACACAGGCACTTCTCAGGGCATCAGTAGGCATCATGTTCGCTGGCCTGGTCTGATCTGACATCTATCTACTTATAGACCTAGAACTACATCTCTTCTCTCTCCTTTGGGGTCACTCACAGAGTCTGATTTTTCTCATACAAAAACCTTGCTCAACCTCTCTTTTGCGGGAGGTAACCTCAGTAACTCAGAAGTGTTTTATCTTCTAAAGTTTCAGAGTGATACCAAGATACTCATAGTTACTTCTCTTTTAGTTGGGGGAGGATCATCATCAGCATTCAATCTCCAGTGATATAAAGGTTATTTTATGGCACTTTTCTAGATGAGTATATAGTTTGCTTAATTTGTTTCCTAAACTGGGACATTTTAAAAAGGGCACTATTGATAACTACATAAGGACTCTTTTTAAATGAGTCAGAGTAGGATGTATATATAGTTCCTATAAACTTCTTTCATTAGAAAAAGGAAACACAAACTTAACCTCTGGTAGGCATTCTACTACAATGCACAAACATCTATACCTTTTACACTTCAACAGAAAAATTGAAGTTTGTCTTCAAATAAAGGTATATATTATACTAGTCACACAAAGTCCCATAACTAGTTATTTATTATATAATCACCATTTATTGAGCATCAACTACTAGCCAGTTATACTAACCATGGGGATATGAGTATGAATAGATATAGTTCCTATCTGCTTTTTTGAATAAAAAGTCATGTCAAAGTTTACATCCACTGTTTCTCTTGTGAAATTGCTGGTATTCCTTATATTAGATGATATTATAATTGAAATTGTTTGGTACCTTAGTGAATTCTTCTTTGTTATTGTTTTAAATTTCCTTTTATACAAACAGCAGCTTAATGAATGGCTTGGATTGGGGATATGCCAATATTTTATTCCCCTTAGAATTGTGATAAGTGATGATTCAGAAAAATGTACACCCTAGCTTACCATTGGTTATTGTGGCTGCATTCCGTGTAAATCTTGCCTAAGCTTCCAGCTCAGAAGACAAAGTGCCCCCACTTAATATTTGACAGGACCTGGAGTCTGACATTGCATCTCAGGTTGCTTCTGAGGAACTTGGAGGCAGATACCTTGTTCATTCATGTGCCATAATTAGATTCAATAGAGTGTAAAAATGTTTGCACTTTATAATAAGTCTGTGAACATTGATCAACAGTAGACACCATTTTGTTTACATTTCAAAAGGATGATCTTTTTTAAAGCTTGCTGCGCAGGGAAGAGCTCTCTTCTAAGATGACTCAGCCCTTGACTGGCTGCTCTGTCCAACAGTTATCTGGAAACAATGTAAATTACAGTGGTAAGTTACAAGTAGGGACAACTAGCCTGCAGGTTGTTTAATATTCGGAAAAACCCTGACTATTAAGTTAGGCATTTAGGTCAATTGGTGATGTAATGGAGGCTGATATTATGGAATGACTGTGATGTACTTGTGTGAGTGCAGCATACTCACAGGTGTCAGATACACATTGTGATACATTGACCACAGCCTTAGCTCTGCCAGGTATCTGGAGAGGATAAAACAAGCATAAATTTATCCTTGCTTCCCTCCCAAATTACTCAAAGCTCCCCAAATTCTAGACTATGAAGGCTGTCCGGAATGTATCCAGCCATGTAACTGTTCTCAGTATATTATGATGGCTGGATTTTTTCTGGACAGCCTTCCTATACTGCGTGGCTGAACTGATTACATGCTGCTTCATGTTTTCCTTAACTAGTTTCACATACGATAGTCTTAGTTTCCCAACTAGATTGTCAAAAGGCGTAGTCCCAGGCCAACCTTGGAAGTGTGAGGCGCTGGTGATGGCAATCCTCCCAGCTCTTTTCTTTGA
>PVKE010041231.1:0-14263 GCA_004027555.1 Craseonycteris thonglongyai | reverse complement strand
AGAAGATGTGGTACATTTACACAATGGAATACTACTCAGCGATAAGAAATGATGAAATACAGTCATTTCTGGCAACATGGATGGACCTAGAGACTATCTTATTAAGTGAAATAAGTCAGAATGAAAGAATCCGGAAAAATATGACCTCACTTATATGTGGAATATAAAAGTGACAGTTACAAGGGCACAGATACCTATGGACACACTCAATAACTTGGTGATTGCCTGAGGGAAGGGGAGGAGGGGGGATGGAGAGTTGTGGGGGGAGGGGGAGTGGGCACCAGATGTATGGTGGTGGAGGGGGAGCTGATTCTGGGAGCTGGGCACATAATGCGATGCATGGGTGATGTGATGTGGTCTTGTACATCGGGAAACTATCTAATTGTTAACCAATGTCACCCCATTAAATTTAACAATAAAATATAATAATATTTTTTTAAAAAGGCAATAAAAGTAAGAATTTCCCTTTATCCCAGCCCCTCCCATTACCATCTTTGAAGGTTTAGAGCATAATCTGACAATTATTTTTCTCTTTTGTAGACATATATATATGCAAGCTTTTGTCCTGAGCATCCCATGTCCTTCAGTGTTATCTGAAAATGCTGTTCGATAGTGACATATGTGTCACAGAAGTGCTGGAATTAGTGAATCCCTTCTCCTACTGTATTTCTCTAGTTACATCACCTCACACCTTTTGTGATTACAAAGTTTGCTGTGGGAAAGATTCTTTCATCTTTGGCCCCGTTGCCAATGGCTTTCCTTGGAAGAACTAGAGAATCACAGGACAAGAATTTTTTATCAGCTTGATATATATTATGAAGCTCTCTTTACAAAATATACCACTTTCTACATTAAAATGCAATGTTGACCAATTTGAAGTGTATATTTGGTTAAGATATTTTCGAAATTTTAGGTAATTACATCTTTACTTTTTCTATTACTTTTTCTTTGTGATTTCTTTAATGTATAATAAGCCTTCCTCCAACATGAGAAGCACTAGACTTTCATACATTTTTCTGTATTGTAATTTTTTTTTTAATTTTGGTTTTCACCTTTTCTACTTAGTTTCTTAATCCAGATGGAATTTACTTGAGTAGATCACAGAATGTGAAAATATTTTCATTTTTCCAGAAGAGGTAAGTAATTATCCAACACCAATCTTTAAAGAATATTGTAAAAAAAAAAAAAAAAAGGATTTTGTATTCTTTGATTTGTGGTGGTTCCTTTAACACAGAGTTAAGCCAGGGTGCCCACTTTTGGTCCGCTGGCCCATCATTGATTATGCGCCTATGCTAGCTGGTTCGACATTGTATAGCCAATAGCACAAGTGGTTAGTTAGGTTGGCACTGAAATTAGACAGTATTCTGCAAAAATCTGCCATTAATTGTGTGATTTCATAAAGAGGTGCTCAGAGGCCCTGGCCCCTTTTATCAAAGTAGCTGTGGTCCGCTCTGCCTAAGGTTGGGAAATGTGATCGCTCAGAAAGGACAGTTTACAAACCGCAGCTCCCATTACTGTCTCCACTCCTGCATTTTTGTAGCTGCTGGGAGTAGCCCTCCCAGTGTTGTTTCTTTCTTTCTTGCCTGCCTGCCTGCCTGCCTGCCTGCCTGCCTGCCTGCCTGCCTGCCTGCCTGCCTGCCTGCCTGCCTGCCTGCCTGCCTGCCTGCCTTCTTTCCCTCCTTTCTTTCTTGTGAAGCAGCGAAGTTTATTATGAAAGGAAAGAAGCAGAAGCTCTCTAATGAGATGGGGGCACCCGAAAGTAGAAATGCCCCCTGAAATAAGGAAAGCTCTCTGACGAGAGGGGACATCAGAAACTGGAATGTTCCTATTTTCTTTATTTTTTAAATTCTGGCTATTTTTGTCTGGTTATCTTTCTAGAAAAATTTCTTTCACACTTTTAAAAGAAACTCCATCCAGATTTCAGTAGTTGTTTTAAACTGATGCATTCATTTGGGAAAAACAGACATGGTGCCTTAATCCATTGTCCTCTGTACCACATGACATGTCTTTCCAATTACCAAGGTTTTTATGATCTTCAGGTAAATTTGGGGGTGATTATGTTTTGCTTTTGTACATTTATTCTTCAAGTCATTCCTTTGTTTTTAGGGTCTTTGCTTGTTTGTTTGTTTGTTTGTTTGTTTTGCTTGTGTGAGTCATATATTTATTCATATAATTTTGAATAAAAAATTGCCTATATTTGGAAAGCTAGTTAACAGTGTAATTAAGCATACTACCACCCACTTTTGCCACTTTCCTTTTACCAAAGACCTACCTGTTTTCACTAACCAAAAGAAATCCAAAAAGGATTTTCACTTTTTTTTTAATATATTTTTATTTATTTATTTTTATTTTTGACAGAGAGAGAGATACAGAGACAGAGACAGAGAGAGAACTGAACTGGGGGAGCTCCCAGTTCAGCATATGGTTCCGCACGGGCCGTGGCCGGGATTCGATCCCTGGTCCCTGGCGCTGCAAAGTGAGCGCTTAACCCACTGAGCCATCCTGGCTTCCCCGATTTTCACTTTTACACAAAGAAGTGAAATGCTAAAATAGCAGCCAGCATTTGTTTTGCAACAAAAGCTCTTACAGAGACAGTGCACATACCCCATGCAACAACTGTGGCACCACCAAAGCCCTTCCCCTTCCTGCGTTTACCATATGGTAGTTTGATTTTAGGTTTTATTTTAGGTGTCATTTGGTATGATTTTGTAATTTATTTGTTGGGTGTGGAAATACTCAAAGAAGTTCCCATATAAATCAGTGGTAATTGCTTCTTCACTTCACACCATTTCAACTTAAGATTTGTTTAACGGGAACACTACTTTCGAACAGTGGGAAAAACCTCTATTTGTTTTCTAGTTAGCAACATTACCCTATTTTGATACTAGTCCTAAAAATTTTAGACTCTAAAAATCAAGTTATGTCATCTATAAATAATAACTATGCAGTGCCCTCTCCCTAATCTATGCCTCTCCGATGTTACAGATCCTGCAGAATTGGCTACAATGAACAGAATGACACTGAACAAGGTAGTGTGAATAGTCACCCTGGATAATGGGGTATCAAAGTAGCCCCTCTTGTTGCCTTCTATCTTAGACACATGCTGAATAACCTTGCATCCTCTTTGCCCCATGTGTGAGTGTCTTCATCAGCTTAAGGCAAATCTCAGTAGTGCTTCCCTAAGGGTAACTCACAGCTGAGTGGCTAATTAATCCTTCCTGTAATTCATTGCTGCATCTGCCACCACTCACCTTTACTCACCTGGCATTTTCCTTCCACCTGGACTTCTTTCCTGTCTCGTCCTGCTGATTCCTCAGGTGGCCCTTATTCCTGGGACCAGTTTTTATGATCTCTCGGACACAGCTTACTTTTTCCTCTCTCCTGAAAGGACAGACGTAACCTGTCCAGAATGTGGAGCTGGGAGCCTCTTCCTGAGATTCAGTTCAAGGTTGGAGGTTGGCAGGAAGAAATGAAATCCCTTTGTTGTCTGAGAAATTCAGAATTGTGGCATCTTGCAAAGATCTTCAATGCAGGAACTTCTAGAAACACATGTTTGGCTTTGAACCCAGTGATTTCGGGGAAAGTCATGTAAACTGTGATGAATTATAAAGGACTTTGAGTTAAAATACTGCCACCTATTAATATTCTAGACCCCAACCAATGCTGTGATTACTATATTACCGGTATTCACAAGTGTTTCTCTTCTTTGCCCCTTTCTCCTAGTTTTCCTCTAGAAACAAGATAAATCAAAACATATTTGAGTGTTTCCATCTTGGTCTGGACACTTATAGCTATCTTCATGGTTTATCTCTGTGATTCTCATCTCATGAGAAACAAGAGTTATCTAGCAGTTGGCTGTGAGATCAATTCAACCCTGATCTTGTTTTGCTTCAATTGAGTAATTCCTGGATTGCATGTCAGTCCACTAATCATGAATATGAGCAAGAGAGATGACAGCAAATTGGATGAAACTGAGAGACGGATATAATAACATCCTTATTGCCTTATTATTTTGAGCCTGAAAGTATATTTTTAGATAAAAGGACTCAAAAGTTGCAGTAATTCCTCCTAGTGACTTGGTTTAAAGTGAGTGGCAGGTGATGAGATTGGGAGGGCAAAGGATGTGAACATGGAGCCCTGGGGGCCAGGCAAACCTCCCAGGCTGACCGAAGCTGTGATTGAGAAGTTGTGGAAGCTGGACTATCGGTTTCCCATTACATACAGGCTGTGTGACCCCAGTCAATTAGCTTAGCTTCTCTGGGCCTCAGTTTCTAGATTTGTAAAATGGGGATTAAAGTAAGATGTAGAGGAATATTACAAGAATTAAGTGAGTTAACATGCACAAAACGGCTGAGGATAGTGCCTAACACAAGGTCAGTACCACATAAGCGTTTGTTTAAAACTCCAGTAAGGCTGCTGGCCCTGCAGGAAGTGTGTAGGCAGAGGCAGGGCAGGGTCAGGCTTTTCGCCTTGTGGAGGTGGTGGTGCGCGTGGAACTGAGAAGGGTCTAGAGGGGTCTAGGTATTTGACAGGTGACGCCTCAGGTCCTCCATACAGCTTTACAGATGTCAGATACAGCTTTCGATGTGAGGAAAGGAGGCACAAAGAGGTAAAGAGACTCGTCCAACGTACACATGAGCATGTGGTCGATCCAGGGCATGATGACAGTGCATGGTGACAGTTCGGTGGGGCAAAGGAGAGTCTACGTTGTCCTCCATCACACTCAAGGCAGGTTGCAAAGTGTGCTTTTAAAACACTTGAAAAAGAACCTGTTAATAGCCAGTAATACTATTGTTTCACAGAAAGAGCAAATATAATAGAAAAGATATGAGAGGAGAAATACCACAGGAAAACACTTTTCTTGACTTTGTTCTCTAATTGTGGGAGTCCAAAAAAATACCTGTAAAAGGAGAAAATTTCCCTAAATATAAGAATGCATGATTCACATGGAGTGAATTACGTGAAAAACAGATCTCCCTTCACCGACTATATTTACTCAACAATCATTTCAACAATGAATATGACTCAAAACTTTGTGGGTTTTTTTTATAACTGTTGAGGGGACAATTAAATTCATCATATTTAAACTATAAATCCAAATTTTGTTAACTCAGTAAAAACAAACAGAAAAAAAATTTAAACAGTTAAAGGACTTGAAAAGACATTTCTTCAAAAAAGGTGTACAAATGGCCATAAACATAAAATGGTGCATAGTATCTCTAATCATTAAGGAAGTGCACATCAAACATGTATGAGAAATCACAGCTATTGGAATAATTATTATTTCAAATAAATTACAAGTGTTGGTAAGAATGTGGAGAAATTGGAACTCTTGTGCATGGCTTGTGAAAATGTAAAATGATGTAGCCTCTGTAAAAAACAATATGGTGATTCATTGAAAAATTAAACACAAAATTCTCATATGATCCAGGAATTCTACTTCTGGTATATATCCAACTCAGGGACTTAAATACATATTTGTATATTTATACTCATAACCACATTATTCACAATAACAAAAGGTAGAAACAACCCAAGTGTCCATTAATAGGATTAAAAATGTAGTTTATATGTACATATAATGAAATATAACTCAGCCTTAAAAAAGAAATTTTGATGTGTGCTACAACATGGATGAAACCAGAAAATATTATGTTACGTGAAATATGTGTATAGTATTTGTCTGATTTATTTGAGACACATAGAATAGTCAAATTCATAGAAACAAGTAGAATGGTGTTTTTTCAGGGACCGAGGGAGTTCTTGTTTAGTAAAATTTCATTTTGAGATGATGAAAATGTTCTAGAAATGGGTAATGGTGATGGCAGTACAGCCATGTCAGTGTACATGATGCCACTCAACTATACACTGAAAAGTAATCAAAATGTCCAGTTTTATGTTATATATATATTACTACATACAAAGACAACTCTCTATACTCTAACACATCTCCCGGACTGGCTTTCTTGTAAATATTTCACTGCCTTCATGTGGACCTTGATATTATGAATTTTACTCACAGTGAGAAAAGTATGAAGGAGCCATCAACTGTGGATATTGAGATATGTGTTAACAAATTAGCTCTTCATAGGAGTCGAAGTTACCCTCACATTGCTACTTACTCCCTCAAATAATTTGATTGATTAATGTATCTGCCTTCAGAACTGAATATTTTTAAACTTCTGATTGCTTTGTATTAAAAATATATAATCCCCAATGCCATTTGCTCACATTTTGTCTTTAGAGTATGTATCTGTATTTTTTTTGGAAAGAGGGTGAGATTATAATGGTGCCAAAATATGAGAAGGAATAACTGAAAATTATGGAGAACTTCAGTGCATGGACAGTTTAAATATATCTAAAATGAATAAATTAACTTAGCTTACCCACCTTGATTCAAGGCATCTACACTTAGAAACATAAACCTAGTTTTAGCCCATTTTGAATGTTGTCAGAGTGTGTTTATGGATTGCTGTATAAGAAAAGCAGCATTTTTACAGGCAAATTTTTCTTCTTAAAAAAAGCAAAATGTTGTGCTCAAATTGAGCTTGAAATCTAGTCTTGACTTAAATATTACCCCAATGAGCAATTGCAGGTACATTTTCTTCTCTAGCACAATGAATAAATCTTAGAGAACTAGCAAGGCTCTTTGGGGAAATGCCTTAAAAATCCCCAGGAAACGCCAGTAGAGACTGTGTGCCCTTTTACTTATCCCACCTTTTAAAAGATCATTTACTTTCCAACACTTCAAGCAGAGTAGTCAAGGAAGGGGTTAGAGAAGCTCTACTTTATAATTTGACATGGTGAGACTTCCTATGTGATTCCAAATTTTAACTGACTTTTGGATTTTAATAGGACTAGAAATAGCTAATTTGGGCTGAGCAAGTTGTTTGTAGAAAGGTGAAGTCCTGGGAACCACCTGGGACAGCAGGGACAGGGTGACTTCTTCTGTTCATGTAAATAAATAAATTCAGACTATCAATTTGTTACTGTCTTTCCCTACTTCTACTTTGGGGTGAGGGAGTAGGGAACTGTTGGTGGATACAGTAGACTCTCTGTTAACAGGCACTCTCAAGCAAATGGCTTTGCAGGTTGCTTGAGAATGTTGGTTGCTTGAGTTCCAGTTAATGGAGAGTCTACTTACATTTATCTGGCATCTACCAGTCCTAATGGGTGATGATGGTTAACTGAGAGTTTACTGTATTAGAAAGATTTGAATTTTTTAATATGAAAATGTTATTTGGAAACTAGACAGATGACTTCAGCCAAAAAAAGATTTTTAAAAAGAAAATGATGTGGAGGGTATTTTCTCTTACATAATCTGTTCTTTTATTAATTAAATTGTTCTGTATCCTGTAGCCTTACTCTTTCTTCCAACTTTCATAAACAGGATTTTATTGAAATGGACCTTTAAGAAATATTGTGGAAGCCGAGATGGCTCAGTGGGTTAAGTGCTCACTTTGTAGTGCCGGGGACCGAGGATCGAATCCCAGCCCCAGCCCGTGCAGACCAATATGCTGAACTGGGGAGTTTCCCCAGTTCAGTTCTCTCTCTGTCTCTGTATCTCTCTCTCACTCACTCTCTCTGTAAAAAACAATAAAAATAAATAAATAAATCTAAAAAACACCAACTGCTTAAGGTAAAAAAAAAAAAAAGAAATATTGATATTGGATACCATTTATTGAATTCATGCTCTAGGTTAGTCATTATGCTAACCCTTTTATATATTCCAAACAATCCTCACAACAATTCTATGTTGTGGCTACTATTATAATCCCAAATTTACCAATAAGAACATTAATTCTCAGAGAATGTGCATGAATTTTCCAAAGTCCCTTACTTCCTAAGTGGTAAAGTTTAAATTTAAAGCTTGTCTTATTCCAAAACCACTGCTCTTGACCAATAAATTATATTACTTATCTATATGAATGGATGCTACCATACAATAAAGTTATAGCTATTATTGAGTGGTGTGAAGATGGGATGTTTGTAACACCAACTCA
This sequence comes from Craseonycteris thonglongyai, assembly GCA_004027555.1. NCBI lineage: Eukaryota > Metazoa > Chordata > Mammalia > Chiroptera > Craseonycteridae > Craseonycteris > Craseonycteris thonglongyai. The sequence goes on along the minus strand of PVKE010041231.1, from coordinate 6,260 downwards.
TTCCGCTTTTCAAAAGACAACATGGTGTTAAAAAAAAAAAAGAAGAAGTCATATTAAATGCTGTATTTACAATAATGCATCCTCTCAACACATAAGTCTAGGGCTAAATTAAATATGGGGTCCATGGTGGTCATCGGCATAGTCAATGTTCTGAGAAGTTTTGTAGTTAAAAGGTGCTTAATGTATGAATTAATCAGCCTTTGTTATGAAAATATTGCGTAACAAAACCCCTCAAATCTCAGTGGCTTACTACTATCTCTTATTTACTAAAAGTCCACAGGTCAGCTGTGTTGGTTCATTTGGAAACTGCATGTCATATATAGATGTGGTGCACATATATATCTTTCTTGGACTGAGGCTGAAGTAGCAGGGTTTGCGGGGAGAAAGCTCTGCTCACGGTGGTGGGAAGAAATGGAAAAGGCCAAGCCAAACCATGCATTTAACTTGGATTTAAATTCTCTGCTTGGATATGGCGTATTTCATGCCCACTCACATTTCATTGGTCATAGCAAGTCACATGACCAAGTCAAACAACAATGGGGTGAGGAGCTATCTCTTCTCACAAGAGTAGAGGGAGAAGTGAATGGATATTCACTCAACATTAATATATTCCACCTCAATGCCATATCATCAGGTACCTTCTAAACATCTGACAACATCAGACTTTTCTTTTCTTTTTTCCTTCTAATTTTGATTTCTCCAAATCTCAAAATACTATTTTTCTCTGAGTGTAGTTAAAGATAATCTAGAAAAAGTGATGTAAGAAACACTTTTTGTAAAATACTATGTTTAATTAATAGAAATGTAAAATAGCCTCTGATGCAATATTTTTTTCAGAGAAAACAATTAAAACATCAATAACACTTTAAATTTATAAAGTTTTGGAAGAATTTTATTGAGTTATATATTGATATCTTTTTGTTCTATTCTTAAAACAACCTGTGGACCAGCTATTGCAATTCACTTTTTACATAGGACATCTGAGTCCCACAGATATTGGAAATTTCCCAGGTTAGAGCAATAGTAGCATGTCTCAAATCCTGGGTTCCCATCTTCTAGTCAGTTGAGTAAACTGTGCTCCATGATCATGTGTATGTAATTGTACCAAAATGATATAAAATGTGCTTAATAGATTTGGAATTTACAAAATCAGCTTTTACATGGATTATATTTAAAAACGTGTTTCAAACCTATACCAACCAGGAATAGGGCTCACTAAGGGAGAACCAAAAATATACCTAGGTGGTTGTTAACAGAAAAATTAAAACCATTATCTTAAAAGCCCATTTATTACATTTGTTTGAAATATAAAATATATTTTTTATTCAGTTCAGTTTGTCCCAAAGATAATAGTGTTGTCCAAATATGAGGGCTAAGCTTTTCTTTTTCTTATTTTATAGTCATGTAGGAAATAGTGTGGCTTTCACTATCTTTCTTCTTTTCTCTTCCACATGTGACAAAAATAAATAAATAAATAAATAAATAATAAATTAAATTAAAAACACAAGTTCTTGTATCTTTCAACTACACACTTCCAAATATTGAATCTGTAGGTCTCATCTCTGTTTAACTTCCATAGCAAAAAGGATCCAAATCAATGACAACTGGTTATAAAATAAATAAATAAGAAAAAAAATCACAAAACAGTAATCCTAAGACATGATAACAATTTTGTGCCCAGTGTGTTGGCAGTGTAGGCTGGCCTGTGCTGATTATATGTCTCTGCTGTACCACAACACAACTTCAATTGCAGCCCTGAGCAAATCCCCTGGGTTAAAGGAACATCACTGCATTCCTTGGTTTAACCATTTTCTTTTTGGAAGCCGAGAGAATGAATGAAGCTGGAGATGAAGAGTGTGGGTGAAATGAACTACTAAGAAAAACAGTACCAGTAGGATAGAAGAATAAAAACAAAAACAAACAAACAAACAAAAACTAAATTACCTTGGGACTATTTCTAAATTAATCAGAAATATGAAGAATAACTGAAGCAGGAAATAACCTGTCTGCTATATTAAGCTTAAAATCATGGGGGAAGCTGGAATGGCTCAGCAGGTTGAGTGCTCGCTTTGCAGCCTCGGGAACCGAGGATTGAATCCCGGCCCTGGCCTGTGCAGACCCAAGTGCTGAATTGGGGTGTGCTTCCCGTGTGAAAGGTACACAGTTCAGTTCTTACCCCCTGATTCAGCCCCTGGCTCAAGGGGGCGTGCCTCCCATGCAGGAGGCCCATTGCCCAGTTCCCACCCTGAGCTGCCCCCGCCCACCTGTGTGGAACAAAACCATGTTGAAAACTGATGATATACAACTATGGAGACTGCTCTGGACCCTCCCCTTTCTCTCCATCTCTCTATCTGTCTCTGTCAAAAACAATAAAATAAATCTTTAAAAAAAAAAAAGCTGAAAAACATGGAATGGCATAGGGAAAGGTAGATTTGCTGAGTTCATATCATGACTGTGCTTCTTATTATTGGCGTCACTTTGGACTGGTTTATTTACTGATTCTTGGGTTACCTATAAAATACAATAGCATTTACCTGGCAGCACTATCAGTATTGTGACAATTGAGAAACTGTGTAAGCTGTGTTCAGGAGTCTGAAAATGACATAAATACATTTTAAGTGACCTGTAAAAAGCATTTTAAATTTGGAATTAGTTGCTAACATTTAAAAGTTGGGGGTTTCATTTGAAATTTTTGATTATTGGCTTTTAAAAAATATTTGGAGGGGAAGCCGGGATGGCTCAGTGGGTTAAGCGCTCACTTTGCAGCGCCGGGGACTAGGGATCAAATCCTGGCCCCAGCCCATGCGGAACCATATGCTGAACTGTGAGCTCCCCCAGTTCAGTTCTCTCTCTGTCTCTGTCTCTGTATCTCTCCATCTCTGTCAAAAATAAATAAAAATATATTAAAAAATATATTTTTGGAAAACTTTCTATTGGTTATCGATTGCTGTGTAAAAAACTAGTATAAAATCTAATGACTTAAAGAAAAACATATATATATTTTTTAATTTTTTACCACAAATCTGTAATTTGGGCAGAGTTTGGTCTGGATGGCTCATCTGCTCAAATGATATCATAGTAGCTGGAGTAACTCAATGGAAGCCTGACGATCCACATGTAAGATGTCTCTCTCACATGACTGGCAAGCTGGTGATGGCTGCAAACTCATCTAAAGCTGAGGGTTTTGGTCCTCAGTCTCTCTTAATGAGGTCCCCAGGCTTATTCTTAAAAGGGTGAGTGTCCCAAGAGAGGGCCAAATAGAATTATATTGCCTTCTATGACATAACATTGTATATCATATAGCATAACTTCAACCATACTCTATTTGTAATATTTTTCTCCCAAGGTTTCAAGAAGAGCCATAGACTCCATTTCTTAATGAGAAGAAAGCACATGGTCTGTTGGGACCTATCCTTTTACATGACCACAATCAATGGGAATTGAGTCGGGGCTGTGTCTTTAACTATAAGATCATAAAATTAATTCTCCATTCTGGCAATTTGACACTGAACCTGATCACTAGTTCCATCTGTTAAGCTAGGCACTTACAGTGTTGTTTCCAAACACCAGAGTTCAGAAGAAGATGAAGCATCAGCCCACTTCCTTTATTAGGGTGGATTTGTTTTGCCCAGCTGTGAGGAAGCGGGAGGGAAAGCAGGGAAAATGCTGCTGGGACCTAAAGTCCAAGATACATTTAAAACATTTTTTTTTTAATTTTTATTGTTTTTGACACAGAGAGAAAGGAGAGAGAAACAGAGACAGAGAGAGACAGAGAGAAGGGGGTAGGCCCAGAGCAGTCTCCATAGCTGTTCCTCATTAGTCTTCTATACAGTTTCATTCCACAGGTGGGCGCAGGGCCTTGCAGGGCAGGAACCAAGCCAGGGGCTTCCCACATGAGAGGCACACCCCTTAATCCCTTCCTCTGTGAGCTGGGGGCCTCCTACATGGGAAGTATGACCGAAGTAGGAGCCAAAATGGGGGCTTCCCACATGGGAAGCTTGCCCCAGTGAGAATTGGAACTGGGGGTCACACCCCAGTTCAGCATATGGGTTCACACGGGCTGAGGCTGAAAACAGGATATGATCCCCGGACCCCAGGGCTGTAAGACAATCCCTGGACCCTGTGGCTGCAAGACAAGCGCTCAACCCGCTGAGCTGTTCCAGCATCCCCACCGAAATACACTTTTTAAACTGTATATTTGAACTTTGAAAAAGCAAGAGACTAGCAAACACAACATTCAAGAACAAAAACAAAGTTCTTTGAAATAGAAGAAATTACATTATTCACATTGCAGATGTGAATTATTCAGTGGGTTCTGCAAAACCAAATGGTAAAGGCTCAGGCAGAGTTGTAGGTGACCTGGTATAGCAAGAAAACAGTGCTCAGCTCAGAGTCAACCTGCAAAGTTAGGGAGAAAAGTATTTTCTTTCTCTTTTTTTTTAAAATTTGGCTGCAGGCATTTAAGAAAATCTCTATCCGGTCAAATTGGCTGACACAAATAATAAAACAGACTCAGAGCTTATACACAACCAGAAATACAGTCTTTATAAAAATAGTTTGACAAAGTCACTAAACAAACACTGCAGTCCTTGACAATCACCAAAGAATAACTCTGGGAAAAGGGGAGAATTTGATTTCTAAAGTAATATTTAAAATGCCTAATTTTCAACAACAACAAAATGTAAATCACTTAAAAATTCTGCTCCTTAATAAGAAAAATAAAATTGACAGAAACCTTGTTTGAAGAAGCCCAACTATTGGATTTATTAGGCAAACTTTAAATTAACTGTCTTAGTTATAATCAGAGAACTTAAGAAAGTCAGAAAAATAATGTAAGAAAAAATAAAAATATCAATAAAGAGATTCGAATAATAAAAAACAAACAAAATAAAAAATTTGTATCTACTATATACAATAAGTTAAGTGAAAATTTCACTAGAGTAATTCAACAGCAGATTTGAGCAGGCAGAATAAAGAATTAAAAAACTTAAATACGCAATAATTGAAACTATCCAGTCTGACGAGCAGAAAGGAAAAAGAATTATATTAAAAAAAAAAACAATGAATGGGGTCTAAGGGACTTGTAGAGTACCATCAAGAGTACCGATATATATATTAAGATAATCTCATAAGGACAAGAGAGTTGGGTAGAAAAATCATTTAAAGAAATAGTGGCTGAAATCTTCTAACGTTAGATGAATCCAAGTACCTTAGAGACTCTAAATAGAATCAACTTTAAGAGATCCAGACTGAGACAATTATCAGTGAATTGTCAAAAGACAAAGACTCTTAAAAGCAGCAAGAGAGAATAAAATTCTTATGTACAGGGAATAATAAAAAATTATTGATTTTATTATTAATTAGATAAATAGCCAATTTTGTAGCAGAAACCACAGAAGACAGGAAGCAGTGAGATGATATTTAAAAAAAAAAATTTTTTATTGTTTTTGACAGAGAGAGAGAGAGATACAGAGACAGAGAGAGAACTGAACTGGGGGCACTCCCCAGTTCAGCACATGGGTCCGCATGGGCCGGGGCTGGGATTCGATCCTAGGTCCCCGGCGCTGCAAAGTGAGCGCTTAACCCACTGAGCCATCCCGGCTTCCCGAGATGATATTTTTAAAGAGATGAAATTTAAAAATTGTCAGTCAGGAATTACCCAGTAAGACCATACTTCAAAAATAAAGAAGAGGGGAAGCCAGGATGGCTCATCGAGTTAAGTGCTCTCTTTGCAGCCCCAGGGACCTAGGATTGAATCCCAGCCCTGGCTCATGTGGACCCATATGCTAAACTGGGGTGTTCTTCCTATGCAGGAGACCCCTAGTTCAATTCTCACTCCCTGTTCAGCTCCTGGCTTGAGGGGGCATGCCTCCCATGTGGGAGCCCCCAGCCCAATTCCTGCCCTGCATAGCCCTGGCCCACATGTGTGAAACAAAACCATGTTGAAAACTGATGACATGCAACTATGGAGACTGCTCTGGGCCCATCCCCCTTTCTCTCTCTCTGTCTCTGTCTCTTTTTGTCTGTGTCAAAAACAATAAAATAAATCTTTTAAAAAATGAAAAAGAGGGGAAAGCCGGGACGGCTCAGCGGGTTGAGCGCTCGCTTTGAGGCCATGAGGACCGAGGATCGAATCCCGGCTCCGGCCCAGGCAGGACCCACATGCTGAACTGGGGAGTTCCCACAGTTTGGTTCTCTAACTGTCTCTGTCTCTGTCTCTCTCTCTATCTGTCAAAAAGTAAAATAGAAATAACTATGCA
>PVKE010041230.1:0-14246 GCA_004027555.1 Craseonycteris thonglongyai | reverse complement strand
TTTCTGACTGCTGCCGATTGTTTGTTTGAGGAATATTCTAACAAGCGTGAGATTATGTCGGCGATACAAGACCTACAGTTGTCAAATAACACAGTCACAAGAAGAATACACGCAACTTCAAAAGACTTGCAAACTCAGTTAAAGACTGACTTGGAAATATGTGACTGCTTCTCTCTGCAATTTGACGAGTCAACAGATATATCAGACACCGCACAGTGGGCAGTTATGGTGAGAATGGTATTTAGTAACTTCACAGTAAAAGAGGAGCTGTTGCAAATATTACCAATGAAAGGACAGACGAGAGGTGAGGATATTTATAAAACTTTCAGAACATACACCAGGTCGATAAACATGCCTTTGCATAAGTTGTCTGCAACAACTACCGATGGGGCACCAGCAATGGTTGGTAAAAACAAAGGATTTCTTGCCCTTTGCAGGAAAGATGAATCATTTTCAAACTTTATGTCCTACCACTGTATTATCCATCAGGAAGCTTGGTGTTGTAAAATACTGCCCTTTGAACATGTTATGAAATAGTCACAAAGAGAATCAACTCTATTTGAGCAGCTCCATTGCAACACCGACTTTTCAAGGCCCTGTTAGAAGACACTAAAGATAAAGAACACGATCTCATCCTGCATACTGAAGTATGTTGGCTCAGTAAAGGTAAAGTTCTTACAAGATTTGTGAACTTAATTGAAGAAATAAAAACATTTATACATGATAAAAATGAAAATGATGATGAACTAACAGACTCTTGCTGACTGGTGGATTTGGGTTTTCTTGCTGACACCATGGAAAAATTAGATTCTTTCAATTTGGAGTTGCAGGGAAAAGACAAAAATAGAGCTGAAATGATAAGCTCTGTAAACGCATTTAAAGCGAAATTGACTTTATTGATACCACATCTGCATATCAAGTCTCTCGTGTACTTCCCATATATGAGGAAAATGCTAGGTAACAATGAATTAAACGTGTCATTATTTATTGAGACCCTGCAAGTGCTTCAAAAACAGTTTGAAGAGAGATTTCTGCAGTTTACAAATATCGAGCCAATTGTCTCCTTCTGCATCAATCCTTTTACTTGCCAAATAAATGGAATAGAACTAGCCGCATGTATTGCAGACCTTGTTCAGGGGAAAGCAGAAGAACTAGAGTTAGAAATTTTGAACCTTAAGAATGATATTTTGCTAAGATCCTTAATATCAGAGGACTTTTGGAACATAGTCGACAAAGAAAGGTTCCCATTTTTTTAAAAAGCGGCATATAAAATCTAATCGTTTTTCAGGTCAACGTATTTATGCGAATCTTTGTTTTCAAACATGAATTTAATAAAATCACGATATAGATCTCGACTTACCAATGAGCATCTTAATAATTGTTTGCTAACAGGGTTGTTGTCATACTCTCCTAATTACGAAGCACTGGTCAATGAAATGCAATGCCAAAGATCACACTGACAGATTGGTTTTTTTTATGTTTTCTTAAATGATTTTATTATACGTGTGTTTTTTATTTATTTTGTATTACGTTTTGTATATATGTTTCTTCATGTGTATATAATTTGTATAATAAATTTATTATTTTAAAATTATTTTTGTTTATTATTTTTTATTCTTGTTCAATAATAAATATCCTTAGAAATAGCTGGTGCCCGCCACCCTACCAATATTTTAGAATGCGCCCTAGGGTATAAAAAGGTTGGGAACCCCTGCTTTAGACTGAAGATGGCATAAAATGTACCACTGAGGACCCATCTTTGCACAGATGTTAAAGGAGATGGAACTTTAATGTCCTAGGTCAGGGTGTCCAACCTTTTGACTTTTCTGGGCCACATCGAAAGGATTGTCTTGAGCCACACGTAAAATACATCAACACTAACAATAACTGGTGAGCTAAAAAAATCACCAAAAAAGTCTCATAATGCTTTAAGAAAGTTCACACATTTGTGTTGGGCCACATTCAAAGCCATTCTGGGCTGCATGCAGCCCGCAGGCTGTGGGTTGGACAAGCTTGGTCTATGCAGACAGGTCAGTGTGGGGTAAGTGAGCCTTGGACTTGTGACCCCATCTGTGACCCGAGGTAGGATCCCCACTTCTTCAGCTTTGATTTTCAGCATTTTTATTTCCACAACTTCACTGTTTCCTTGTAAGGTACAGCCAGAAAGGACAGGGTCTGTAATGCTAGCAAGGTTGGGCAACTTGGCTGAAACTCTCATACACTAGTCTCGGGGTGCATTGATCAGTTGCTCCATGTGCTAAAGGCCTATTATATTGCAGACCCTAAGCTTTTGCTTTTTCAGTATTATTTAATTTACAAGAAAGTCTGGCCCTTTGCTCTGGGAATAGCAAACATAAGGAAAGAATTGGCTTTGGTAGTATTTGCTTCCACAGAACCTAAGCAAACATTAAATACCTTATTCTCATGCACTGCTCTCTTCTTGTTTTCCTAAAAAGATTTATAAAACCTCTGCCAATATGAAAAGTGTTGGAGGAAATGAGTTTCTGAATTGTCATGCTAGGAATTGCCTTTTGCAGCTGAAACTTCACCACTTAGTCAAGCCCTTCCCTGCCATCTGCTCAGCTCCAAAACAGCGACAAGGGTTGAGAGGAGCTGCTTAAATTACAAAGAACCACATCTATGACAGAAATTCCATTATATGCCATAAAACCTTTTCTCAGTTTCCTGGCTTTTTAAACAATGGCTCCAGAGGACAGCCCTTTTAAGATCACCAGAGTATTATCAAAAGCGTCAGATATACAAAGACAGCCCTTTCATCAACAGATTGCTGTTCACAAAATTTATCACATAATCTATGGTTGTAAACTCATCTCATCCTAGGATGGAAAAGCAGGGATGTGAGAAAAGGGCTGATGCAACTTTTCTGCCCCAAAGGAACTTTCTTACCTAGAGATTTCCTGTAAGTTTTTTAGGAGGATGTTCGTGTCAGGTGCTGAGATGCTTAGCCAAGAAGTAGCTAAGTTAAGGTGACCAGATTTTAACATTGGTAAAGTGGGACACCATTGACCCGGGGGAAAGGGGTTCTTGATTAAAAATTTGATCTATCTCCCGCCGTTCCCTAGCTTGTTGTGTATTCTTTCCAAAAAATCAGGACTTTTTTAAAACACCGCGGGACGCAGGACAAATTGTTCAAAATCGGGACTGTCCTGCCAAAAGCGGGACATCTGGTCACCTTAAACTAAGTGCACATGCTGTGGAAATTTGCATCCCCCACTGATTCACTCCAGTCGGCAAATTCTTCATTGACATTTGGTCTTACATGAGAAAGACGACTTTGGGAAAGCAAAGATAGCCTGCTCTCTGCACTCTTTCTACTTTCTTTGAATGCTCATGGTTGAATTTTCCTACATATGTGAATCTGGGAAATTACAGGAATGTAAATTAGTTTTTCAAATAAGTTCACAGATCTAATACTTTCTTTGAGCAGATAGTGGTAAGGACTCAGGAAAATGTTCTGGCTAATTTCCTTAAGAAATTAGCCTTCAAATTAAGAAATTTGAGACCTAGCCAGAGGTCTCAAATATGTAATAAGTTTGTTAGCACTCTGACAACTTCTTACCCTTCTACTGTCAGACATCACTAGTAGATCACTGTGTTCTTTCAGACAGCCTCAGAATCCTCCTTAAAAGTAGCTGCCATCAATTAGTCAGAATTGGCATCTGAGATGAAACCTTACTATTCAAACTGTTTTTACATATTTCTAGATGTGAGAATCTTATTTTGCCTTCCATTTCTTCCTTAGCTTCTCATGAAGTAGTTGATTCAAGGCTCAACAGCAGGAACATGGGAGCCCTGGCCGCCAAGGCATTCTCAGCAGAGGTCAGAGCACAAGCAAAGGTGTGAGGAACTAGATGGAGTAGAGCAGAGTATGCACTGAAAAGTCACATAAAATTTTAGAACTTGACATGGGAGGGAGGAGCCAGAGTAAGGTGGACATTGGCATCCAAGCCACGATGTTGGATGTGATGAGGAAAATCAATGTTCCAAAAGGATGCTGGTGAGGGTTCTCCAGAGAAATAGAACCAATAGAATAGGGTGCACACGCACACACAGAGTGGGAGTGGGGATTTATTTTAAGGAATTGGCATATTTCACTGTGAAAACCAGCAAGCTCCAAATCTGCAGTACAGCCCAGTAGCTGAAACTCCACCAGGAGCTGGTGTTCAGTCTTGAATCTGAAGGCAGAATTCCTTCCTTTTTCAAGGACCTTCGTCCTTTTTCTTTTTAAGATTCATTTTTATTGTTCTTCACAGAGAGAGAGAGAGAGAGAGAGACTGAGAGACAAAGAGACAGAGAGAAAAAGGAGGGCCCAAAGCAGTCTCCATAGTTGTGTGTCATTAGTTTTCTCTATAGTTTCATTCCACAGGTGGGCACAGGGCTGCACAGGGCAGGAACAGGGCTAGGGAGAGGCCATAGGAGAAAACACATAAGAGGGAGAGGCCCTGAGATAAACCCAGGCATCCCAGTGTCCCAGCTAAGTCCAGGCTTGTGTTGACTTATCAGCTAGATGGATCCACGTGAGTGACCATCATTGAGATCAGCAGAAGAACCTCCCAGCTAAGCCCAGCCCAGATTGCAGAATTGTGAGCAAAAAATAAATGTTTTAAGCCAGTAAGTTTTGGGGTGTTTTTTTTGCACAGTAAAAGACAGTTGCTGGCACAATAAGTAAGTAGAAGAGTCAGGGATTAAAACAAAATAATTGTACTCTCTGGCACAGCATCGTGTAGAAGAAGATGCCGGCCTGGGACCATAGCAAGTCAGTTCAAATCTTCAATATGCTGCTTTTTAGTTCTGTGGCCTTGGGCAGGCTATTTCATCTTTCTGCAGGTCAGGTCAGTCGTATTACCTGTAAAATGAGAAATATATGTCTTCCCATACAGGATAATTAAGCAATGAAATGACTGAAAGTTTGGGTCACATATCAAGTGCCCACTAAATATTAGTTCTATTCCATTTCTTCCTGAGGTTCCCTCACCACCTGACGGGATAAAAGTGATCTAAACTACATTAACTCTTAAGGGTAATTCTGTGATCTACTAAAGGCAGCTTCATCATAAGTCAGTTTTTTAGTGTGTATGTTTATTGGGTAAATAATCATTGTGCTCATATAAAAAGAGATAAATTGCTAGAATACAAGTAATGGATATTTTTTTTAACAATGGCAGGCTTGGGAGCCACTGCTGACATCAATGTACATTGGTGTTTATATCCCAAAGCATCTACACCTGCTCAGCTGGTATATCATAACTGTTTATTAGACTAAGCTCTGGCCATCAAGGATCACTGAAGGCACATTTAGCTTATTTTATTGCAGAAGACATGAAAGCATATCCCATATATCCATTAGATTTTCACACACACACACACAAAAAAAAAAACACAAAAAAACTGCATTGCTATCTCAATTGTTTGTTATGTTCACTTAGGCAAAAATTGCTTATCCTGAGGATGTACTAAATAACATTTGAGCTTTCTGAGTACTTATGTTTATACTGGAAGGTGATTTATGGCCCTAGGAAGAAAGAAGTCTCACAGTAAAAGTCTACATTATGTTAAAGCTATGCAGAAATCCAGTTTCCAAGCATCCACACACACACACACACACACACACACACAAGGACTAAGAAGAGAAGAAATAATCCTGCCCTGGCCACACTTTCCAATATACAAAATAAGAAAGCCAGACTAGAATGTTCTCCAAGGTCACTTCCAGCTCTGAGTATAGCCAGCATCTCAAATCCAGTAATTAGTTCACAAGTGCTATTATGACCTGAGCTAGTGCCATTCAATTGACTATTGGGACTTCAGTTTGAGGGCACTGGGACAACAGTTCTGTTTTTCCTTCTAGGAGTCATCTTGGGAGTATAAGAGAAGTGGATGGAGAATGAGTCAACAGAGAAAAAGCAGAACCACACATTGGTGAGTCAGAAGATGAACGAATGTACTGCTGTACTGTGGAGAAACATAAGCCAATAAACTACAGTTAAAATTATTTTAAATTCTTCTCATTTTATAGCATCTGCAAGAGAGAATCCTAGGCAATACAGTGCTTAATTTGCATATTTCTTTATGAGCACTCAACCCTCTTCTCTTATGCCAGTCATCTTTCCAAAACATAGGCTGGGTATCCCTTTCTTCTGGTTAAGAAACTCTTAGCTTCCCACTGCCCTCAGCACAATGCTGAAACTTTTTAAACTGCCCTTCAGCATCTTCCACAACTGAATCCCCTTCTACATCTTAGTTTTTTGTTGTTGGTGGTGGTGGGTTTTTTGTTTGTTTGTTTGTTTGTTTGTTTGTTTGTTTGCTACTCTCATCCTTAGGTATGTACCCTATGCTTTAGTGTGACCAGACATGTACTTTTATAGATGTTACAGATTTGTTCATGTTCACTGTGGCTGTGTTGTTGCAGTTCCTCTACCCAGAACCCTTTTCTGACTTTCTAAGAATAGAACCTTGAGAACATAAGGTGTTCATTATTTTTAAATGATAAGCATTTCACATCACTTTCATTCCTGCTGATTCAGGGTAAATTTTGAGAGTGTTCACAGGAGTGCAAATGAATGCACCCTGATAGCTGATAAAAACTGCATTTAGACCCTAAAGCTAATATGGTTATACTAACAAAATCTTAGGAAGCAACAAGTTTTAACAAAGTGTGACTTTATACCTGCAGAAATAAATAAGCAAGAAATAAAGACATACATCTGCACCAAACGTGTACACAAATCTTCATAGAAGGTTCATTCATAATAGCTAAAAGTAGAAACATGCAAATGTTCACCACCTGATCAATGTACACACAAATGCGGTAACTCCATACAATGGAACATTATTTACCATGAAAAGTAATGAAAAACTGATATATTCTACAACAGAATGAACCTAGAACATGCTAAGTGAAAGAGACCAGAAACAAAAGGCCATATGTTGTATGATTCCATTAGTAGTAAATGTTCAGAATTCGCCAGTCTACAGAGAAAGTAGATTAGTGGTACCCAAGTGCTGGGGGCAATAAGATGAGTGAAGGGTGAAGGCTAAAGAAAACCGAGTTTCTTTTTAGTGGTGAAATGTTCTAAAATTGTGGAGATAGATGCACAACAGTGTGAAAATTCAAAAAAGCCATTGAATTGCACACTTTTAGTATGTGAATTGTATGGTATGTCAATTATACCTCAATAAAGTATTTGTTTAAATAAGAAAGTTTATAAGGGGGAAGCTGGGATGGCTCAGCAGGTTGAGCGCTCACTTCGCAGCCCCGGGGGACCAAGGATCAATTACTGGCCCTGGCCTGTGTGGACCCATATGCTGAACTGAAGTGTGTTTCCCATGTGGGAGGCCCCCAGTTCAGTTCTCACCCCCTGGCTTGGCCCCTGGCTCAAGGGGGTGTGCCTCCCATGCAGGAGGCCCCCAGCCTGGTTCCCACTCTGTGCAGCCCACACCCACCTGTGTGGAACAAAACCATGTTGAACACTGACGACGCACAGCTATTGAGACTGCTCTGGGCCCACCTGCTTCTCTGTCTCTCTCTGTCTCTGTCAAAAACAATAAAATAAATCTTAAAAAAAAAAAAAGTTTATAAGAGTGTCATAGTTGCCAAAACTGGGAAGCAATTAAAATGTCCAGGGTGAATGGATAAATAAACTGTTACATATAGACAATGGAATATTATTCAGCACTAAAGAGAAATAAGCTATTAAGTCATGAAAAAAAACATGCAGGAAACTTAAATGCATATTACTAAGTGAAAAAAGCCAAAGCCAATCTGAGAAGATTATGCACTGTGGGGTTCCAATTATATGACATTCTGGAAAAGCAAAATTCTGGGAGTAGTAAAAAGATCAGTGATTACCTGGGGTTAGGGGGGTAGATTGCATAAATAGCATAAAACAGGATTTTTTATATTTTTATATTATCTGTTTCATATTATAATGTCAGACACATCATTATACATTGGTTCAGATACACAGAGTTTACAAAACCAAGGGTGAGCCCTAATGCAAACTATGGATAATGATGTAAATTCACGGGTCCTACAAATGTCTCAGTCTGTGCTGGAAGGTGAAAGTGGAGAAGGGTGTGTGTGTGTGTGTGTGTGTGTGTGTGTGGTACTGATAGTGGGGAAGGGTCTGTGTATGTATGTGTGAATGTGTTGTCCTGAAAGTCTTTGTGCAATTTAAGCTCCACAAACTTCAGAGAAATAAGTGCTACAGACTTAGCCCCAATGTCATTTGAAGGTTTAATTATTTACATTTATTTTATATGGATTTCAGTTTTGTGAATATTGAATAATGAATTATTCATTTTAATTGAGTCAACCCCTCTAATTGAAGAGAGCAAGGCTAAGTAAGGCTAACTGGAAGAAGACTAAAATCTTATTAATATTATCACCAACATTTGACGGCATCTACAGATTCTTGGGGCTTTCACAGTCTAACATCACAATGGCCTCCCATTAAGAGACTCCTGTGTACAACCCATGCTTTTACTTTCACCCCATATAACTCACTTTCCTGGTTTCCTGAGTTGGAACTATCACCAGAGGGAAGAAGAGGAGAAAAAAAAGCTGATTTCGCTTCTGAAAAGGTGACTCATCTTTCCTCCTCTGTCCTGACCCCTTGTTAGCATGTTCTATGCAATTCCAGGGATTCCGTGCAGTCTTCCCTTGTCATGAGGCGACGTAACCATAGGAACAGGGGTGTGACTGAAGGCCTGGGGACAGTGCTGTTGAGTGTATGATGGCACAGATGGGGAGCAGTGTGAAGGGGCAGCAGGCTTCAGGTGGCCTCACCCTCACAGGGCCATTAAGGCCTCCTGGATTTGTTCTAGTTCGGCTGCAGCTTTGTACCTCCTGTGTCTTGCAGGCTGATGGCCACCATCATGATTCCCATCAGCTTTCATATGCCCTGGCCTTTCCATGAGGTGAGTAATAACACAAGAACTCAGGTCAATTATCTACTGTTACCTGAGGCCCTGGGAGACACTAAGCCCACTGTGTCTCGCTTGGTTGCCACAGATTCTGTGACCAAGTCAACATTCTCTCTGTGCCCTGTCTTCTCATCAGTATCAACAGAACTAATACCAGTGCCTCTGCCTGAGCCTCCCCCATCGCCACCCCCAATGTTCTCTCCTAATCCAATGACACCCCCCCTCATCTGAATTCTTTCACCTTCACCACTGGGCCGCTATGCCACCAGAGCTTTTTCTCTCTTGGCATCTGAATTCCCAGAGGACTATTCCCCAACCCACCCCCTTGGCACTCCACCATGTGGCATTCAGAAAGCGGATCTTCTCCAACCAGAGGCCCCTTTGACTCTGAATACCATCTTCCTCGGCCCCTCCCTTTTCCAGGATACCAGCCCCTTAGCAGATTCATCTCAGACAAGGAATCCTACTGACTCATTTGCTTGTCATCACGTACCACCAATGCTGTCTACCTCACCGCCACCGGATGATCATGTTACTGTGACTCAATCTACATCAGTTCCCATCCTATTGAAGCCTGATCCACAGAACACATCTTGAGACAGCCCCAGAGAATTGTCCACTTATGTCCCAACAGTCACAGGCAGTGACCATTCATTCAAGCCTGTCACTTCCAGACTTTTCCTGGTGGCAAGCTCATGTCAAATTCTTGTTCCCTTTCACCTTGGCACAATGTGATTTCAATTAAAAGTTTTTGTCCCCCATTCTTCAGCGACCTCTTCTGGGGGAGACCCTGAAGCCAACCTTGTCGAGTGTGGACACCTTTTGTGAGCCCTGACATCCTGGCCCAGATCAGAAAGGAGAGTAATTTCCTGATGTGGAAGATAAAGGAAAAGAAAAATGGTTCTTTGTTAAAAACAACTTAGGCCACACTACCACCTAAAGTCTTCAGGAAAAAAATGGTAGAGTCAGCTTCCGATCAGCATGATGCAGTAGTTGCCATTTCTTTCTGGAGAAGCGAAGGTAAAGCAAAGGCACTGCATGTCTACCAGCAGCCCTCACATCCCAAGACCTGGGAGGACTATTTGGTGGGAAATCACATCGAATTTTTCTGGAGTCTCCCATCTTTGCATAGTGAGTCCTTGCCCTCTGCTGTCCGTGTCTTGGGTGACTATTAATCTTTATTTTCGGTAGAATCTCAAATGCTTCCCTAGGCCTCGAGCAGCCCACACCTTCCCCTTATGGAACGCTTTATGTCCTTTAAGGTGGTGGGGAAGATAGGCCCTCTATATCTGAGGAGGGTCAGGGACAAGTACTGTATATTTTTCAGAAAATATCAGTGAAGAAGGAGTGGTAGCTTAATCATTATTTCGAAGTCAGTGATCAGAGGACCCCAAGGTAGTTGACCCTCAATGGCTGTGTTTGTGGAGAGGAGATATTGCTACAGTGGATCGTAGGTTGGTGGGTATATGCGCTGTTGAAGTGGGCACAATCCTGGGCTGTTTGGGAGAGGGTCTAAGTGGGTCATGTAAATGTGCTGGGAAAGCATACTTTAAACCAACACTGAAGTGTCCCTACTGGAAAGTCACCTTGGGGAAGTGGTTCCCATCCCTGGGTATTCCTTCAGGTTGTCAGGTTGATATTTGTTTTTGCAGAGCAAAAGTATCACTCAGCTCTCAGTGGTAGAAATGTTGATGAGGCAGCCATCTATCTTCCAGGGTAAATAAAGCTAAAAGTAAGAACAAGATGCCCTAGAATGAGTGTGAGAGCAAGAAGAAAGGAAGAGGGGAATGAATGACCTTGCTGGTGGCACAGAGGTTTGTGCCTCATTATCCCCTCACTGTGACGCTGTCTTGCTCCCAGCTTCCTCAATCTAATCTTAGCTCCACCTGCTTGAGATGTACCCAGCACCACACAGTTGACAGAGCCAATATAGAGCAGTCATTAGGGTATAATGAGGTTACAGAATTTGTAATATCAATTTTTTTTTATGAGTTTTCTTTAGCATGGTTTAGTATTCATCATCTAGTGATAGAGTCTAACTAGCCCAGGGTTTGGGTTTTACCATGCAAAATAAGAAGAGAACAATAAAGTAAGTCATTTTAGTGCAATGGCAAGAGAATTACTAAAATGATACCAAGGTGACAAAGGCAGGAGTTGGCTGAAAGGTAGAAGAATACAATTTTACTGAAAAGATATACATAACCCATGCAAAAGAATAAAGAGCTGTCTATTTTACTTTCTGGTGAATAAATCCAAAATTGTGAATTATTTGCCCAGTGTCTTTTTATGTCAGCAAGTTAAATAATGCAATTGGTAAATGAAGAGATAGTCAATGGTGATGCCCATTGTTTTTCCAAAGCAGTTGATGGTTTTCCAAAGAACAAATATTAAGCTACAAATAATGGCAGTGCCTGATCTTATCAGTTTTAGCAAGCATTTATGTTGTTATCCACAATAGCATCTCTCACATTATTATAGCAGGTCATGAATTGTGTGAATCATTTCCCTGCCATATGGGGATATCTAATTTTAGAAGAAATCAAAAATCTTTTTAATCCCCACAAATTTGGAAGAACTGATTTACGGAACACTAGCAGAATAAAAATCTCAATTTTCCCAAAGTGACATCTGTTCATAAACCAGAGCAGTGTCTGTGAAAAATGCTGCACCTAGATGTGTACATTTTGTAGGATGAGCAAGTTGCTCAGAACAATTGAAAGGGGAAAGTTCCAGAAGCTAAATGAAAGAAAATTAAAAATTGATCTTTTTTTTTAACAGTTAAGAACCAATCAAGGCACCATAAGCAAAAAAGAGATGGTTCATCACTTCTTTTCTAATTTAATTCCATTTAATTCTTTTATAATTCTCTAGTTTACACAATAAACATCATGATGTACATTTGGTTCTATTAATCAGGTAGACTTTTAGTACCTGTATTATGATTCTGAATGACTCAAACCCTCAAAGTGATTTTTCTTTTCTTATTATTCTGACTAACAGAGACAGAAGTATGTATTTTTATTCCACAGGTAGACAATAGCTTATTGGCAAAGGGGCATTACAGACCAAACCAAGAAGCATTTTTGTTTAGTGCCTGCATGCATGGGATAGATGCTTTAGAAACAATTGAAGTGTATTTAACTTACAACATGTAAAATGAGAAATGAAAATGAAAAATTGAATAGAAATATGCCATAAACTACTTATATCTATGTTAAAATTAATCTCATTTTTCTATAGCATCTCTGGAGAAACAAACATCACAAACACTTAACTTTCTTAAAAGGTTAACATTTATATTAGAGTCACCATTGCTATCTCTAAATGACATGGACATATGATAAGAATTTAAAAGAATTTATAAGGCTAGAAATGGAGAAAATTTGAATTCAAGAAGCTCTGGATATTAACTAGCCTGCAGTACTCTGTCTCTTGCCTCAAAGGATCATGACAACTCACAGAAAGAATACATACAATAAAATGATGGTTACAATATAAGCACAAATAGGGAATCCAAATCAGTTAAAACATAAATAACACAGAAGCATCTGCAAGCTATAAATGTTCTGTGAGCTTTCTAATAGCCAAATGAAAATGAATCAGTAGCTATGTTTTAAGAGAGGAGAAATCAAATATCCATAACATTTTTTTAAATGCTGTTCAAAGAGTTAAATTATAAATGCTACCACCTTTAGCAATCTATTCCCTCTCCATAGTTGAACCTTTTCTTCAGATTTTAGGTCAAACAGGACTTCTTTGATCTGCCTCAGAAATCAGTATCTTGCTTCTCTAGGCCCCCAAAGAACATTTTTCCTTTTTCGCAGCATTCTTCACTGTGCTGAATTATTTCTTTGTTGTTGTTTTATCAGAATATGAGTTTTTCAAGGCATGCAATTTGCCCTGTGCATGGTTGTTTCTTTGACTCTGAAGACTGGGAGTCAATAAATAATTTTGGGTGAACAAATTATAGAAAAAAATTATTTTTTGGTAAGAAAGTGTTACTATATCTTGAAAGATCTGAGATGGCAGAGTTGATAAACACTGTGCTTGCCTCATCCTGTGAACACATCAAAATTACAACTAAATTATTACATGAGTTATTAATAACTCAATTATCATAATGACCTATCAATGTGTTACTATTTAGCATGATTCTCAATTTATCTATATAGAAACTGAGAGATTAAGTAAATTGTCCATGGTCACACAGCTAGAAAGTAGTGGAGCTAGGATTCAAATCCAGTAAGTAAAGCTCCAGAGCCCACTCCTGATTTCAATTCAGGATCAGAAGAAAAGATGATAATTGTGAATATGATCTAATCATGCATTCCTTCAATATACTCTGCAAAGAAATGACTTTATACACAGAAGAATGCTGATTGTTATAAAGGTATGCAAATAATGGAAATGAGACATTAGAGGAAACATTTCTCATAATGTCAAATTGTTTCCAAGGTTGTAAATGGTTTACTTAAATTGTTTCTTCATGAAATGGGCAGAATCTTGAACAGTTTGAATCTATGACACCATGCTAAAATATCACAAATTTTCAAGTTAAGGATAAAATATTAAGGTTTCAAAAGAAAACTAAACCATATGGCAGATTGCTTGATTGCTGAGGTTTACTCTTTCATAATACCTAATGGCTTTTTCACCTGCTGGCAAGTGAAATTATTGGTATATGTTACTGGGCATGTTTAATCAAAACCTGGAGGAATGCATTACAGAGAGGAGTGAAACAGACAGTGAATGAAGATCCATTTACCATTATCTTTCATGTTGAGATATTTGACTTTTCAGCTTTTGAGATATTACAGAATGACATGTAGTCATTGAACAGTCTATCTACCAATTTTAAGTCCACTTTGAATCTGATCTCCAAAACCACCAAACACTGAACACTATTATCTATTCTTGGTGACTAAAATTTAAGTAAGAATACTCTAAAGTAGTAGGAAAAAATAATAAGTCAACTGAATATGGCCCCAATTTTCAAATAGACATTCATTATTAAACCAGATACAAAAATCTGATGAGATTTTAAATAATTTTATGTGTCATTATCTGAAACAATCAGAACTATCAATTTTTTTAATTGTCAAATTTATTAGGGTTACATTGGTTAGTAAAAATTACATAGGGTAGAACTATCCATTTTTAATATTCTGTTTTATTTGTATTATTACTTTAAATTTTAAAGACATTTTTTAAAAATGTACTTGAAAATTAGTAACCTAAAGTTGCCAAAAGTTTGAAAAATGCTGTTCCATATAATTGTAGAAATTCCTGTGACTTTAAAT
>PVKE010041229.1:0-14263 GCA_004027555.1 Craseonycteris thonglongyai | reverse complement strand
TGCGGCTGGCGGCTGTGTGTCGGACAAGCTTGCCTATGGTAAATCATCTCAAAAACTTCTAAAAAAAATTCTGATTCTGATTAGCTTTGTCTGGGTTGGTTTACATATGAACCTAAAGTGAAGTCAGAATTAAGAATGAATGCAGCCATTCCCAAACTTGGCTGCTTATTGCAATCATTTGGAAAGCATTAAAAAATACTGCTGCCTGGTCACACTGCCTAAGATCATGATGTAATTGGTCTAGGGTGTGGCCAGGGTACTGTGTGCTTTTAGAGCTCCCCAGGTGATTCAAGTGTGCAGCCCTGGTTGAGAAAACCTGGTTTAAGAACGTGCTTCCTGATAATTCCTGAGTCACAACAACTAAGGCTAACAGATCAAGAAATGTGTTTGTCTCTGGCAACACTAATCTGATAGACATGGGAAAGCAGAAGCAAAGTTAACTTGTCCTCCAGCTTGTACTGTTCAATAAATATTTGTTCAATCAGAACGCTGTTTTCAGTCACCAGTATGATAGGAAGACAATATGACAGATAACTGTCCATTCTTGATCAATAAGACCTATGAAAAGAGTTAATTATGGAGAGAGGACCCTTTCCAGCTAGAATCAGACTCAGGCTGGTGACACACCTGAAGAGACTTCTCTCTGGTCTGCACAGTGACCCCCCTGTCAGCAAAATCTAGCGTCAGGATCATTTCTATGGTATTCCACGCATAGGTATTACTATATCTTCACTACTTCCACTGGTCAGAGGCATTTTCTTCATTCCTCTGGGCAATGCTAATTTGATTGGAGGAACCATCTCTGAAACTTGTGTGATAAGGCCCCACCAAAAGAAGGAGTTTTCATGTCTAGCTCCATTCACTGCTTTCTGCAAGACCAGCTTAGAGCTAAAGATAGAGCCAGTTTCCTATTTCCTATACCCAAAATAGGTTGACAGTTGCTGTTTTAACCATTCTTTCCAGTGACCCCTCTAGACGGCAAACAGATTCCATTTTTTGTTTTTAACTGGATTGGGTGTAAGAACAAGGAGAGAACTGTTAACATTTCTCTGGCTGTGTGTTTTGGCAACACACCAGCTTCAGCTGTTTAATTTACAGCAAGATGGCTGTGGGCAAGTCAGCCTAATGAGGGAAACTAAAGATTTAGAGTTAAATATTAAATTTATCTTAGTCTTTATTTCTTGTTGTTCCAACCAATAAAAAAACATGCCTCTGGGATATTTTAGTGTGAACATATGTAATTTGTGGTATCTTACGTACAGCCAAAAAGACTATAAACTCTAAATGACACATGAAGTGGCCACAGCATTTGTTTTCTCTTCGCTTTCTCTTGGTGGCATAACCTCTGCTAGTTGAGAATGTGACACACTGGTAGGGTTCCCATGGAAAGTAGCTTGGTCTAAGTTTTCCCTTATAGATTAATGATAGGTGTTTCTCTTCCAGGAACTTACTGGTCACTGGGACTCTGAGGAAGCAGACCAGCAAGAATGCAGAGCAAGGTGCTCTGGTGAAGGCCTTTCATGGGTGAATCTTGCTACTTAAACCCAAGTTCAAGGTGAGGAGTATGTGTCCGTGCTGTAGTCAAGTAAGGTAGTCCCTGAAGCACCAAGAACTAAATTCTGCCCATGATAGTCTGGTGAAACATCTATTCATAACTGTTCCCAAAGAATTGAAAATGCCATGATTTTTCCTCCA
Source organism: Craseonycteris thonglongyai (assembly GCA_004027555.1). Classification (NCBI taxonomy): domain Eukaryota; kingdom Metazoa; phylum Chordata; class Mammalia; order Chiroptera; family Craseonycteridae; genus Craseonycteris; species Craseonycteris thonglongyai. The sequence goes on along the minus strand of PVKE010041229.1, from coordinate 12,568 downwards.
ACTTTACCTTCTTGAGCTACCCTCCTGCTCTGGGTCCTGGCTCCTTTCCTCGGGAAACCTTCCTCCCTTGGTTTTTTGAACCTTCTCAGTTCTAGTTCCCCTCCCTCATCTCATTCATATGCTGTCTTTTCTTTATTCTCTCTCTGCTTTGCTGGGGCCCATCCCTTCACCTGCCCCTTAAATGCAGACTTCACCAGGTTCTGTCCTGTGCCTCTCCTGCTCTCAATCCATCCTTTTCCAGACCATTGCTGCACTCTTGTGGTTTCTGCTCCTCCCCATGTGTGGATAACTCTGGACTCCACATCTCAGGCTCCAACCACTCTCAAGCCCCAGGTCCATGAGTCCAGTTCAGCCCACACCCCACAGCATCGTAAGCAACCAAACTGAAGGTACCACATTGACCACAAAACCAATTCCCTCTCGTAACATCAGTTTCTCAGTCTGGAAACTTTTCCCTCATCAAGCCCAGTTCTGCCATTGCAGAAATGGCTCCCAAAGTCCTCCTCTCTGTCTCTGTGTTTTATTGTTCCTATAACTTTCTACCTGGTTCTCCTTACTGCCATGATTTTCCCCTTCTGATTTTCATAATGCTTTTTAAATCTCTTGCAAAAATAAAATGTGTTCAAATCTTTGGACTTAAGCATATAGCTTAAGGCGATGGCAAACCTTCACAACAGGCACAAATTTACCAGGAAAGTGCTCAAACCCGAAGTTTTAGCATCATTTCCTGCCATTTCCCTGCTCTTATTGTGCCAAACTCTTTCCATTGCCTGAAACACCGTTCCTCATTATCATAAAACAAACAAACAACAACAACAACAACATTAACCCAGCATCTGTTATATCACAAGCTCTGAGCTGCTGCCAGAAATACAACAGGAACACAGTACCTGTGACAACTGCCCTTAATCCTGATTCCATTGCATGGCTTTTATCTATTATATGGGTAATCTGACTCAATCTTTTTATAATAGAGTAAAATGTGAACAGAAAAAAAGTCTGGGGAAGCCAGGATGGCTCAGCGCGTTAAGCACTCACTTTGCAGCCCCAGGGACCGAGGATCAAATCCCAGGCCCAACTTGTGCAGACCAATACGCTGAACTCAGGTGTGCTTCCCATGTGGGAGGCCCCCAGTTTGGCTCTCGTCTCCCCATTCAGCCCCTGACTCCAGGGGGCGTGCCTCCCATGCAGGAGTCCTCTGACCCAGTTCCTGCCCTGCATGGCCCCCGCCCACCTGTATGGAACGAAATCATGTTGAGAACTGATGAGGAACAACTATGGAGACTGCTCTGGGCCCTCACCCCTTCTCTCTGTCTCTGTCTCTCTCTGCCTCTGCCTCTTTCTGTCTCTATCAAAAACAATAAAATAAATCTTTTTTAAAAAATCTGTTACAGCTATTGGCTTTGAGGGACATCCTGTGATTTAATGCCTCCGTGCTCTTGCTTATGCTAGCCCTGTTTCCAAAAGTACCCTTTACCCAGAATTAACATCCATCCCTTTTCTCCTTCTCTCTCACTTACTTCCCATCAACCTGGGAGATTCCTGCATGGAGGAGAAGAGTCAGGCAATGGATTCAAGCTGAGGAGGGCTGACATTTACTGAGCACCTGTGTGAAATGTACTCAAGGCTTTGCCTCACTGAGTCCTCCCAAAGACCCACTCAGGTAGTTTTCATTGTATCCTCACATGACAAACGAGGAAATTAAGGTTTAGAAAAGTGAAGTGACTTTCCAGGTAATTTAATCCCAACACTGGCACTTAATGCCAACACTATACTGCCCCCCACTCATAGCAGGTGACAAGTAAGTAGGATACAAAATTATATTTGTGCTAAGAATGCAACCATTGAAAATATTCATGAGAAGAGAGGTCAGTAAGAAATACTGCAAAGCTTACAGTGGTGGTTGTGTGAGGTGGTAGAAATATTGAGCACCTCTTCCCTACTCCAATAGTCACAATGACAAAAAATAGAAAGTGACCGGATTTGGGGCACAGGCCATTGTACGCCAACTGTGCACAGAGGCCTTCTAATTACTCATCACAGTTCTCAGGCTGGGCAGTGTCCCACTTGGAAAAGCAGTGATGGAGGGGAGGCTCTGGGACATGCCCACCACCCAGACTATGTAGCCTGCAAGCCTGCTAGGCCAGTGCTACTGAAACCTGAATTGAAGTAGCACTTCAATTCAGTAATACCCCACCCAACTGCGTAAAGCTACCCGGTAAGTCTCACAGAAGTCATGGTTTTCTACTCATCAACAAAGTTGCCAATTAATCTCTCAGGGAGAGGAGTGGAAAGCTTTGTGGATAGGGTTGCTATTTAAAATTGGGAGCAGTGGGCAGACAGTAAGCGGTTACCCGGGAAATATGCCGACATGTGCAGTCAGAAAGGCTGCAAGATCCATCAAAGAGCCTGCAGCATGCAGCATGTGTGCCAGATAGCTTTTGATCTGTTACAAATAAAGGAATTTAAAATTCCCAAACAAAGCAAAACTCCAGAGGATAGTGCCAAGGTAATGGGATTATAGCACTGAAAACAGGTCAATGGAAAGACACTTGCCTTTTAAATCGACACAAATTGCTCAGAAGTGCTGGGCTACTGCTTCTCTTAACCCAGAAGTGTTTCTAGAACTTAGTAGAAGGCCACTCTACATAAAACTTGTCTTTCCTGTTGAAAGCAGGCCTTCATTGCTTCTTGAGTATCTCTCTGAGAGGTCACTCTAGGAATTTGCCTGATTTCAAAGCAAGGGAAAGAAAAAGCTTCCCAATAATACACTCTGGCATCTGTGTAAATACATCAACTGCCCCCATATCTCCAGTGTTCATCACACTCTCACTGGGGTCTGGAAAAGTCAAAGAAAGCAAATGCTAACATTTTAGGAGGATTTAGTAAATGGCGAACCAGCAGCAGCTAACTGGCCGCCATCTGTGTCATACATAGAACAGGCCTTTGACTTCTTCATCCTCAGTGTAACATTAGGTGGTTGCTTCAGGCTCTGAGGTTCTTTTCTGCCCTATGACTCTGGGATTAAAATACATGAGAATATTCCTATAGTGGCGTCACCTGAATGTCACCAGATCTCACTGACATGTGGGTATGGAAAGAACAGTATTTCTTATGGAGCATTCTGGCCAACTATCTTTATCCTGCATCTAATCATGAGGAAACAGTCAGACAAATCCCAATTGTGAAATAGTCTAGACAACCATTGTCCTGCATGTACTAAAAGTCACAGTATGAAAAACAAAATTTAAAAACTTTTCAAATAAGGGACGGGGACTGTTCCTGATTAGAAGAGGCATGATGATAGACAACAACTATTGGGATATTTTGAGTAATTTGACTAGGAACTATGTTCTAGTTAACATGGATATAGTATATGATGTAATGACATACATTACATAGTATATAATAACGATGTTGTGGTTATGTAAGAGAACATCTTTGTTCTTTTCCATATTTAGGGATAAAGTGTCATGGCATCTGCAACTTACTTTCAAACGGTTCAGGGAAAAAAAAATGTGTGTTCATGGATAGGATAAATCAAATGTGACAAAATGTCAGCCACCTTTGTTGTATTAGTCTATCCACTTTTCCAACATTAAAAGTTGGGATGAAAAAACATGTGTCAGACGTTCTACCAGGACAGGTGCCCTGATGGAAGTAAGAAACCAGGGGACAGCAAGCCAAGGAGAAGAGCAGTGTTTTCTTTGGGGGAGGTTGAGATCTTGGGCACGAACAAAAAGGAAAATGTGATCTTGGAGGCCAGGCTAGGCAGATAAGAAGGTCAGAGAAAGGTGCTCCCAAGTCCCAATATTCTTAGATAATGGCACCCAGAAGGAGGGCTCCCTGGGGCCTGGAGACACCTAACAGAGGAAGACAAGCTACACTTTCAGGGCTCACTAGAGTGACTCTCCATGGGGTAAAGGAGTTGGGACTCAGGAAAGTACTGGTAAGACCCTCTTAGAGCTGCAGGTGGCACCCATAATTGTAGCAATGGGGACATAATCTTAATGATTGGCATAGTTATAGTAAAACATACTTCCAGTTATAAGATAAATAAGCCCTGGAAATGTAATGTACAACATGACGACTATTGTTAGCACTGCTGTATGGTACATTTGAAAATTGCTAAGAGAGTAGATCCTAAAAGCTTTCATCATAAAGAAAAAAATTTCCTTATGGTAACTGTTATATACACACAGTGATAGATGATAAACTTATTGTGGTAATCATTTTATAATATAGGTATGACAAGTCATCATGCCATTTACCTGATACTTAGTGCTGTATGTCAATTGTACCTCAATAAAACTGTAAAAAAAAAGGACTGGGATAGCTATTTCAAGTATTAAAGAAAATATGGATAAATTTGGTCAGGAAAGTTCAGCAGGTTGGCTGCAGCACATTTGAGGCATCATCGGATTTGTTTTGAGATGACTGAGGAACTGAGAGAGGACATTTTGGGGAATGTAGGTGGGTGGGATGCAGAGGCATAAAAGAATCCAATTAAGGCAAAAATAAGTAGTGATCAAGCCCGCTTAAATGGGGACTCTTTGGGAACCCTACCAGATGGAATTATCCACCTCAGCCTAGTGACGTACCTACATGAGATTGAATGGAACAATGGATGTTCAGACACAACAGTTCTTAACTTTTTATCTGTCACTAAGTTATTATGGGGGCCTCCCAGGACAAATCACAGAGAAGTGTGTTAGAGACAAAGTCTGAATCTAAAAATAGAGAGCAGTGGTTATCACACGTTAGAGAGCACTGAATCACCTGAGGGCTTGTTCAAACCCAGATTGCTGGGCCCCACCCAAGAGTTTTTAATTCAATAGGTATGGAGTGGGGCTGAGGATTTGGCTTATTTAACAAATTTCCAAATTATGCTGGTACTGCTGGTCCTGGGACCACACTTTGGGAACTGCTGGCATAGAGGAGAAGAAATGAGTCTCATTTAGCAAACTCTACTAGCCCTGTTCAAGAGGAAAAAAGGAAAAGGGACTGGCGTTTACTTAAGCTGCTTTAAGAACAAGTTCATGTATTAAAAACTTGTCTGAATCTTTGAAAAAGTTGTAGAGGAACAAGGAAGTAAAATATAGGATGTTCCCTTGCTTGAGAGAGAGGAGGAAACATCACACTAGGGTAAGGTGACCAGATTTTAACATTGGTAAAGCGGGACACCATTGACCAGGGGGGAGGGGGTTCTTGATTAAAAAATTGATCTATCTCCCGCCATTCCCTAGTTTGTCATGCATTCTTTCCAAAAATCGGGACTTTTTTAAAATGCCGCGGGACGCAGGATAAATTGTTAAAAATCGGGACTGTCCCGCCAAAAGTGGGACGTCTGGTCACCTTACTCTAGGGGTGGAATGGAAACATAAGTGAGAGAGCACCATGAGGAGCAGCCAGCTGAAGCTCTGGGCCTCAGCAGCCCCCTAACGATTCCAGTTCAGGGATCAGCTGAGGGCAAATTTTCCATCAGAAACCAACAAACGATACTTAGGAGGCAAGATTTCTAGTCAGCCAGCAAGGCTGACCCTCTGAGGCCACATGGCCTGCTTCCTAAGGCCTTTCTTGACACCCGTTCTAGGTAAAAACCAGCTAAACAGTGCACGAGTAAACTAATACCTCACTGGCTTATCACACTATCTTCATTATAATAAGAGCTGCTATTTATTAAAATGTTTACAAAGTGCCAGATCCTCATCATCACTCTGTGAACAGTATTATTACATTTGTATTACAGATAAGAAATCTGAACTTTTGACAAGTGGAGGATCTTGCCATCGTCACACAAGAAGTAAGAATTTAGGTACTAAGTGCTTCCTTGTGTTTCCTCCGGGGAGAGGAAATTCCACGTAGGAAAAGAGAGCTGTGGGGGCACAAATCAGAAAAAGGGGAAGAACTGAAGAACAGGAAAACAACAACAAAAACAACATGTGCCCACTGCAAAGGAAAGCTTCAGCATTTGTGAAGAGTGTAAATAATTTTTAAAAATAATAAACATGAACCTCCTCTAAATTGAAATAGGCCAGAAGGGGGAGCTCTCACACCCCACGTGAAACACAAAGCACAACAGGGGACACTCCTGGTTTCTACTAGACCTTCCCAACTTCCTTTTACTCTTTATGAAAGAGCTTCCTCTTCTTTGTTTTAGCCAACTTGGATGTAGCTCACCATGGTTGCTATGCTGGACTGCAATTCCTTGTTGTTCCCAAATAAACCCATTTTTGAAAGAAAAATATCTAGCTAACGTTTTGTTTATGGTCAGCAATTCCTTCTGAAATCAATATATAAGAAAATCTTACATTCATAAATTGACCTATTTTATCTTGGTTTTCTGAGTTAGAAATCACTCGTAATGTAAAGCAAATAAAGCAGAATTTCTACTCTCAAATTTCTCTTAAAACCTTCTGCTCTGAGACTGAGTGTTCAGTTCAAGCCTGTTTCCACTATACAATGTAAATAGCTGGACCCTAGCATTTCACAGTGTGGCTAGACACACTGTGAAGGGAAGAACATGGAGTGTCCATGGGTCTTACTGAGGGGCTGAGAAGTGTTTTTTGGTTGGGAGGGGCAAGCAGGCATCAGAAACATGAATAAAAGCCTGCAGCACGGGCTTAAAGAGCTTTGATCTGTTAGTAAAGCTGATAAAAACTGCTCCACCGGAGCCAAAGCCAAGTCCAATAATGTAAAGGAACATGTACTAGAGAGCAACTTCCCTCTTGGGTACATATTTGCATGAGGTATAGGAAGAAACAGCTGAGCATCTTATGACTTAATTAGGAGTCACACTAATGCCCCAAACCAAGGTTAAAATAGAGACAATGTCTCCTTCAGCCTCTACAACTAACCCCAAGCATTGCCATGGTGAGAACTTGCTTGTTTTGTCTTCGTAGACTTTTGATCATTATGAACAAAAACAGAAACATATTTTTATTTCGACTCTGAAAGAAAAATTCATTTCACTCATGTTTTTCTTTTTATCATAAATGATCAAGTAGAAGTATATTCCACCTTTTTATAATTCAATGATAATACTTTATCTTGAATTCTTACCTTTTAAATTATTGGTTTCTTCACAGGACACTATAGTTACTGGGTAAATAATGGGAAAGGACTGAATAACAGAATAGGGGTAAATATGACTCAAGCTAACAAAGCACTAGGAATGAACACTTAGAAAATGGACCCTTTAACTCTCATGGTACTTCCTCGAAAAAAAAATACATATATCACAAAAAGATGTTTCATCTATCACGCTGAGTTTCAGGGATATCATGTGATCTCCGAAAAACTAGGAAGAAACTGCTGGCTACTAGCATTCATTGAAAAGCAATAGGTAATCAACGCAAAATGAAGAAAAGCAAGTTTGATATTTTATGTTCTATTTCAGTACACTCTGCTATATTTAGTTTTATGGTTAAGACCTTTCTGATGAGTCTATATAATTTTATTTGTGATAATTTCTCTTAATCAGTTGATTATATGACATGAAAGAGTTGGAAGCAGGTGGTGGGCCCCAATCACTGCAAAATGGCATCAAATCCATGAAGGAAGCAGGAAGAAGAAGAGTGTCATGAAAAAGAGGACCCAAAATTGTATTAATAAGAATAACATTCATTAGAGATTATTGCTTTTTAAATCTTTTATTGGTCATTGCAGGGCAAAAATAGGCAGAGTGAGCTACATATGTTTCTTTAAGCCGTTAGTTAACTCATTGCATTCAAATGCTCTTCCAAGTTATTGAGTAAAATATAACTTAGAGGTCATTGCTGGTATTTCCATAAAGGGGAGAAAACTTTTATTCCCCAGCAAAAAAAAAGAAAGAAAGAAAGAAAGAAAGAAAAGGTCCTACTGCCCTTCATTTACTGCTCCCCAAAAGTGATGGATATGATGCATGAGCTTGGGAGAAAGTATTAATCATACCCTTTTAGTCTTCCAGGAGCAGCCTCTCCTCTGCTGTTTCCTGTTTGTCACCATTCTGTGGGCCTTCATCCTTCCAGAGGGGGTGAAAAAGTATAATTCAATTGTATAAAGTAAATTCAAAGTATAGTAAATTAAATTAAAAGTATAATTCAAAGGTATAATTCAAGTGAGGAAATATCAGGAAGCTCATTAGGCAACAGATCTACATGTGCTCACTCATCAGCATTATCTGAAAAAGGACAGTATTTATTGAAGTCTCTCTTCTGAAGAGGACAAGGTTGTCCTTCACAGGTAAAATGGTACAATTTGATGTTACTACTTCCACCACAGATGGGCTAAACAGGTGGCCCACTGCACACGATGCATTTGCTGAGGGCCACACTTTATCAGACCCTCTGTTATGATTTCGTCTTACTAGTTCAACTTACATCACTTTTGCTCAGGTTCCTTGCTGCCGCCCCACTTCTGTTGGGCATTCATCACAGGATTGTATATAGTGTGCTCCTCTACTCTTTAGTCCCATGTAGATCAGCATCAAGCAAAATTTGGCACTATTCAATTGAATTTCAGGGACTCAGCTTTGGTGAATTACTTTGGTTCAAGCCTAACTTGCAAAATTACTCAAGAGAGACTAGAAATGACATTGTTAATAGGCCCAAGTCTTATGTTTACCTACTTCATAGAATACCTCTGTCTCTATTAACTTTCTTTTTGGTCTTTATGCTACATTAGGTTCTGAGCTTTCAAAAAACTGACATTACTGATATTAAATATCTGGGAATTAATGTGCATTTAACAATGTTTATGGAGCACCTATAATGCACCAGATAGAAACAGACTGTATGTACAAGGAATTCATCAGGAAAAAGTCATAATCAAAAATACAATAATATTTAAGTGTCATAAAAGAGAACAGGAGATGTGACCTGTGTGTCGTTATTCAAGCTCTCTGAGATAGGGTGGATATAACAATACCTCATCTCTTAATTGCTGTGTAATATTTTATTACATACACTGGCACTACATTAACATTTTATCTATTTATATATTTATTTTTGTGACTTTCAGTACCTCAGAAAGCATAGAATATATATATTTTAGTCTCCTTATAGTTTCTACCACCTCCCTTACTACCCCTATACCTATGATAGAATTTTGGTGATTAAAGCACATCCAATATTATTAAACATTCAAAATCTCAAAGAGAAGACTGATTACTTTGTCTTCCTAATCTGGGTGCCAGAATGTGTATTGCCATTGTCAACTGGAATTCATCAGAATGTGTACCACCATTGCCAACTAGAGTTCATCTGGATCCAAGCCTTCGATTCAAGGAGGTAAGATTAGGTTTAAATTATTGAATCCTCACTATGGATGAGAAACATGTAAAGATAACTAATGTATAACCATGTGTAACAATTTATAAATAGTATAGCTTGGAGTACTATTATTGCATGAAATTCTATTTTCCTTTTACCAGGAATTGCTGGTACCTTACCAAGTGTGACTAAAGAAACTCTCCTTGCTCTGATCTAGCCCAGACATTCTTCTTATTCATCCAGAACCAAGATCCACAGATTCTCTTCTATGTGCCTGTGCTGTCCTTAGGCCCAGATAAGAGGGCCTTGCTTGGACTCAGCACTTCAGAGAAGCCCATTGCATAGGGCACATCTAGAGCCCAGGCCCCATTCTAGGTCACTCTGTGAATAATCAGTTCCCTGGAATTTCCTGCTCAAATAAGCCGGACCAAATTGCCACACCATGCATACTTTTTTACTGGGCAGTTCTCTCGAGGGGCGGGAACTTGCCAGTGGTGTGTGTAACCCCAACACCAGTGACCTGGCCAAGGGGTAACAATTAGCAGGGGTGTGGCCGAAGCTCACACATGCAAGCTGACCATGTGCATACAGGAGGGCCCTTGCTATGTGGGAGGGAGCCTGAGGTGGTAAGAAAAGGACAATGAAGAGTCCTGAGGACAATGAAGTGCCCTGATCTGAACCTGACCTTCCAGGTCCTTATAAAATTGCATTTGCCAAAGTAGGGAGCTAGAACAATTTTACTTATGAATTTTTAAACCTGATTAATAATTTGAAAATATCTGTACATATACTATGTGGGCTTTCCATTGTACTCTTATCCTGAAACCTACAAATGTTAGGAAGGAGCCCACTTTTCTGGCCCCTTACCATGTGTACCTTATGATTGTTTCCTTGCATTAGACCCCTCTTTACTAGTGCAGAATATTCTCTGTGTCTGCAGCTGTTCACAGTTCAGATGGTATAGTCTTCATCAGCTGTGCTTGCTTCCTCTACTGCCCCTAATATGCATCACCTGCTCATCACTTAATGCTGGCTTTTTATACATGCAGTGTTGAAAGTTTAGTGTCTTTCTTGGTCCTTCTAATGTCTACTCGGTCTTTTTAGTGGGAAATTCCAAATGGAGTATGAGCCTCCGGAGTATGGAGACACATGCTGGGTATGGCTACCGAATGCCCCTGCCTGCTGACACAGGCTGGGCTTGGCATTTCCACTTCACACCTCTTCCCCAGCCTTCAGCAGCCCTCAGCGCTCTAGGCAGGAGAGGAGGTCCTGTCTGTCTACCCAAACCTGTAGATCCAAGACAGAGAAAGAATTTAAACTGCAACTTACAGGAATTTCTCTCTGGGGTGGGGAATGCTAAGATTGTGCTCTAAATGTATGACGCACTAGGTGGATTAATTATAAGCACAAAAGCAAAAAGGCTCAGGTAATATTTGCACCAGGAAACCCCCACATATCGCCAAAGATCTTAATCCATGCTACAGAATTGAAAGCCCCCTCTGAGTGCTGATTCCTACATAGCACAGTGGGGATACATGAATCAATAAAGCCCTGAAAATGAGTAAAGATTTGGTCCTAGCAACATCTCCGTGATATACCATACTCTTGATGATAAAGATGATTCACTAAGAGATTAAGTTAGAGGACAATTGTGGAAGATGATTATTGTGGCATTTACAACATTTGTATCCCCCAGTCCCTGCATAACCCAGAAAGATGATGGTCGTTTCCAAATTTGTATGCAAATTTTCCCTCTGAGGAAGTATCTGAAAGCAAAATTGCTCCATTGAGTTAATCACTAAACAGGGCACTTCAGTGTGCTCTAGTTCTGACATCTAATCAGCAATACAGCTGCATTTAAATACTGAAGACTTAAAGGATTTTGGCTTCTGAAGCAAGGGATTTTCTAGATAATCTTGCCTATAAAGTCCTTGACTAGTGCAGTCAAATGCTGCCAACTGCGATCTGTAGGAAATTACAGGGCAGTACTTGTATATCTATTTTTCTCCTGTGTATATGGTTGGGAGTTTTTCTTTATAATTAGCATTTGCTAGTGAAAAGCTCATTTCTCAATTTTGCTGTTGATTTGATAGAAACCAAATTTGTAAGGCCCTGTGCATGCCCTCCTCCCTCCTTCTGCAATTAACTCCAACACCAAGTAAAGCACACAGCACTGCGACTCTTACAAGTCAGGAGGTTCTGCTCAAAGACTTCCAAGGCTGGATGGAGCTCAGGGCAAGATTTTGATTTTTCTATGATCTCTTTGTTCTCCGAATGGAAAGATTCTAGCAGAGCAGAAACCAAAATTTAAAATTATGCTAAAATTAAAATGCTTCTATGTATTGCATTATAGATTATGCAAAACAAGGAATCATTAGGGTAATGCAATCAGCTTCCAATAAATAAGCCTAAAATAAGGAGCTGAGAGATAAAAAAAAAAATTTTTTTTTTAAATAAATTAAAAACAAAAAAAGAAAAACACACAGAGACATTGCTTCCGGTGCCCCCTGCAGGAGTGCTGGTAATTATACTTGTTAGAATATTTAACACAATTAGTCTTCAGCTGCTCATTTCAGTTTTGCTCAAGATATAAATGTCAAGTCAAAGCTATTAAAAACCATGTTCTTGAGAAACGGATACTCAGAAGTAGAATTGCCCAGGTAGCAAATGCACTGCTGGAAATCACAAATGCCACTGAATATTTGTATTGTTGTGCTGGCTGAATGCACTAATTACTATAATTCTTATATAGCATATAAATTCTGGGTTTGTTGATAGTCACATAATATTAATTTTTATAATAATTAGCCTCCCCTTCAAGTAAAAGCTAACTAATGTCACAAACTCTGCCCTGCCCATCTTTTGTGTGGGTTATTGCCTCTCAGAAGATTGGCCTATGTGCCCTAGGTTAGTATTTCCTATTAAGTGGAGGGATTTCTCTTGGCCCTGGGCTGCTATAAACCAGACATATGATTTATACTCCATTATCTCAGATAAAAATAGGTATTTTTCCCCCACAGGCAGTATGAGTATCACTGGCTAGAGTCAACAGCTAACAGGGTTTGGTGTCACCAGCTCAGCAGAGAGCCCTTGGGCTGTTTTGCATTTGTCACCGGTCCTTCCCTTGGGGAAGATGGGAAATTTTCACGAATGTCAGAGCAGCAAATGTCTTCCCACCCAGGGAGGAGGCTATGGTTGCCCCAGCAGCTTCTAGAGCAGGATTTTTCTGTGCCGAGTGAGTCCAGGGGTGGAAACAGGAGGCCTGACGAAGAAAACTGCCAGGGGAAGGGACTGCCACCCAGCACACTCCCCACCCC
>PVKE010041228.1:0-14371 GCA_004027555.1 Craseonycteris thonglongyai | reverse complement strand
TTTTTTTTTTTTTTTTTTTTTTTTTACAGAGAGAGAGCGATACAAAGACGGGGGGAGGGCCCCAAACAGTCTACATAGTTGTACATCATTGGTTTTTCACATAGTTTCATTCCCCAGGTGGGCGCAGGGCTGCACAGGGCAGGAACTGGGCTGGGGTCTCACCCCGATGAGAACTGAACTGGGGGCACTCCACAGGTCAGCATATGGGTCCACATGGGCCAGGGCCGGGATTTGATCCTCGGTCCCCGGGGCTGCAAAGTGAGTGCTTATTAACCCACTGAGCCATCCCGGCTTCCCCATAGTTCTTGATTCCTATTTTGTCTTCCATTCTGAAGAATTTTTTCTTTCATCACAAATTGAATCTTTCATCAACTTAATAAAGATATGTCTTTTAGTACTATTTTCCATGTTACATTATTTTAGCATCTGAGTGTAACAGTATATTTATAATTTGTGGGCATGGAGGTTAAATTTACAAACTAGTTCTTTAGTTCTCATTTTATGTATTTTTTTTCTTAATTTAGCTTTTTTAAAATCCAGATAAACACATAAGTACTGCATGCCACCAGTAAATTTATAACTTGGATAACACGGGACAGAAAATATACAGAGTAACTTGTTAGTTGCCATTTTACATATGTATTTTATGTATGAGTATATTTTTTGGAGGAAATGAGTTAGTTTCTGGTAGTGAATTACATAATTTCATGCTGAATGTAAAATGAATTGTTAAAATGAATATGTAAAAGTAAAGATAGAAGTCTAAACCTATGTATATTATTTGAATTTTTGGACTACCGGTAATACAAAATATTCTATGTATTTACTAGTTTTTGTAGCAGGAATAATTACTATAGATGACATTCACTGAACTTTTTGTATATGCCTGCCATTGTTCTAAATATTTTTGAAGGTGTCAGAAAAGTTTTTATTACTTTTGAAATTAATTTTTAAATTTATTGAGATGAGATTTATGTAATATAAAATTAACCATTTTAAAGTGAATAGTTCAGTGACATTTAGTACATTTACTGTGATGTGTAAATACTACTTCTGTCAAGTTCTAAAATATTTTCATCACTCCAAAATAAAACTCAGCACTTATTAAGCATTTTTTTCCGTATTCCTTTTCTAGACTTTGACAGCCAGCAGGCTGCATTCTATCTCCATGGACTTACCTATTCTGGATATTTCATATCCATGGAATCATGCAATATGTGGTCTTTTGTGCCTCACTTTTTTCACTTGACATAATTTCTTTCAAAGTTCATCCATGTAGCATGTATCTATCTACTTTTTTCCTTTTTATGGTAGTGTTCTGTGTATTTTGCGAGTAGTAATATATTTTAATCCTAACAACAACCCTGTTAAGTAGGTGTTGTTTACTATTATCTATAGTTTATAGGTGATAAAAGTAATGTACAGAGAGATTTAATAACTAGCAATTGAAACAACCAGGATTAGAATCCGGGCAGTAGACTCTATGTTCTGGCCTCTTTACCTAGATGTAAGATAGTATTATATTCATCCTTTTATAAAGCGTATTCTAAGCATATACTGAAACAAATTGGAAAGGAAATTCTGTGACATAGAGGCAGTTGAAAAAATTTAAATGGTATGTCTGGATGTCTGGGCAGTGAATAAGTTTAGAGACCAAACATGAAATTATATACGACCAAACATTAATTATAGGCATTATCTTTTTTTTTTTAACTGAACTGGGGGCCTCACCGCATTCAAGAAGCACACCCCAGTTTAGCATGTGGGTCCGCCTGGGCCGGAGCCGGGATTCGATCCTCGGTTCTTGGGGCTTCAAAGCAAGCGCTTAACCCACTGAGCCATCCCGGCTTTCCCAGCATTATCTTTTTGATACTTTGCTATTTTTGGACCTAAGACCTAAATACCACGAAAAAATATGTTTTGTTTAAGGAACACAGCAAAGTGTGGTAGCTGCTTCTTGGAGCTCTGAAGCATTTCACAACAGTTATATGATTTCTCTTTATGTAAAAGTTAAGCTTTCATCAAAGGTTCTTGAAAAATGTCCCCCTCCTTGCAACAGTAATAACTTGATTAGATATGCCAGAATTTGGCAGCTTCTCAGAATTCTGATTACTAACCTTCTTACTATCTAACTTTCTATTTCTTTTCAGAAAAGTTAAATCATCTTAAATAATAACTCTTTGCTCTTAAATTATATGGTTTGGGTAATAGAGAAAGCATCCTTTTGATTTATTGAAGCAACTTCCTTGAAACCTTTGGGGAAGTAAGGATTCCTTTTATAGGCTTTTACTCTTAGCTGAACCTTGAGTATAGGAAAACAAAAGAAAACACAACACAAACTTCTTTCTTTTCTAAGTCTTCTAGACCCAGGGGAAGAGATGATGATGCTTTCCGAGTAATTAGCTTGATAACATGTAGATGAGAGATTTTATGTAAAACACTTTTTTGAGCCATAATTTTTTTACAGTATCAGATAGATGATATCATAGAAAACATCTCCCTAAGGCAGAAAAAATTATATATCCAAATATCTCAACATTTATCTCACAGAAGTTTATCAATGGTTCCTTAAGAACTTTGTTTCGGGAAAGCCGGGATGGCTCAGTGGGTTAGGCACTCACTTTGCAGCCCTGGGGACTGAGGATGGAATCCTGGCCCCAGCCTGTGCGGACCCATATGCTGAACTGGGGAGTGTCCCCAGTTCAGTTCTCACCAGGGCAAGACCCTGGCCCAGTTCCTGCCCTGTGCAGCCCCCTCCCACCTGTGGAATGAAACTATGTGGAAAAACCGATGATGTGCAATTATGGAGACTGTTCTGGGCCTTCCCCCTTCTCTATGTCTCTGTCTCTGTCTCTCTATGTCAAAAACAATAAAAATAAATCTTTAAAATAAAAAGAACAGTTATCTACTAGAATTATAGATGGAAGAGCTCATGGTTTGGAACTAGAGCCTTCAGTGAATATCTCTCCTTTTTATCGGTTATTCTTTCATATGAAAGATGTCCTCAATCTTCCTGCCTTTAGATGCCTTTGAAGGGCAAGTAGAACAATGTAGGAGAAAAGAAATAAGTGAAGGAAAGGGAAGGGCAGGAGATATGTTTTGACTCATGTGTTGTAGGGTGCGGTAAGGTGTTACCTTCAGTTGTTTAACATGTTGCTTGATTCTGTTGTAGGCTCTACATTCTCTTACCTATTCATTGATTTTTAGGGTAGTTCTTTGACTAGCTATGTGAAGCACCCTAAAAAGACATGATAGGAAATGTCTTTTGTTCTAAAATTTTCACTTTGAATTTTTGGAAGATTGCTGCTTATTAGTGAAACAAATATTTTAGATGAATCTATTTCCACTACCTTCTTATTCTTTGAAAGGATGTACAAGAAATGTTAGGATGTACAAAGGACATGTCTTCCTGAATTGAAATCAACTGAATACACACATCTGAAACTTAGCTGCAAATATTTTGTGGCTTTGACTCATTTGATGTTATAGAAGTCTTTCCTGGGTCACAGGACTTTAAGGTACTTTATGATTAGGTTGCTGTAACATATCCTAGTTCCAGCAGGAAGAGTTGTATTTCTAATTCTTCTGGGAAAGCAATTCAATATTAGAAATCTAGGCCAGTAGACTTGTGCTTTTATTAGTTAGTGGAGAATATAAGAAAGAAATTAAGATTTCTAAAATTTGAAGGATAAAATTTAAGTATTCTTAGGTAATGCATGTCTTAAGCCCTTAATGAATTGACACATTTGTTTTAGTTAACTTTTTTTTTTGTTAGGTCTTTTTTTATTTAAAATAAGATGTAAAATACTGTATAACTACTAGATAATAAAATATCCAAGTCTTTTGATTTTAAGTCTGTTTACATGAATCATAAGAAAAGATTAATTTGGCACGTGTAATCAAGTAGCAGAAGCAGTTTGAAAGCTGGACACAATTGAAATATAATTGGAATTAAATAGAATACATTTATTTCATATTTCCAAATGAGGTTTTAATTAAAGTAAAATTGGCTCATCTTTTTTTGACATTTCTCTGAGAAGGAAATTTGAAACACACTTCAGTTGATGGTTGGCTTTCTCTGACTTTGATTAATCACTTTCAAAGGAAGCAATAGACCAAGTACAGTAATTTTATAATTATACACAAGTGAGATTATTTGAAACTTTAATATAACTGTAAAAGAAGTTTTACATTGCTTAACTTTATATATTTTTCTTTTATGATTGAAATACAAGTGCTAATCTGAAAAATTTATTTCTGTTCGCAA
This sequence comes from Craseonycteris thonglongyai, assembly GCA_004027555.1. Lineage (NCBI taxonomy): Eukaryota > Metazoa > Chordata > Mammalia > Chiroptera > Craseonycteridae > Craseonycteris > Craseonycteris thonglongyai. The sequence goes on along the minus strand of PVKE010041228.1, from coordinate 10,104 downwards.
ATATAATTTAATTAGAGAAAAATTTTAAACTAGAAATATTAGTTTCAAGGATATTTATCTGTTAATACTGAGAACTTTTAAATTTTGGGGGAAACCAGCTGATGAAATTCTCAGTGAAGTTAAGTATTGGAAAGAATCCAACTAATGGAGCTGACTATAAGTTATGATTCCACACTAATGAACCAACTTGTGTTTCCCCAGAGCACTGCTAAAAATAAAATTTTGAACTATCTGGAAAATTTAAAATGACAACAAAATTTGATTTTTTTATGATTAGAATGAAAACTCTCATTCATGCAAGATGAAATACCCCTACAAGTTAAAAAATTTTTCAAGTGTCAAAACTGATACAAAGAGAAATTTTTTTTCAAATTAAATTAAACATACTGCAGAATGTACATCGTGTCTTATTTTTGTATCTAGAATATTCATTGGTAACAAAGTACTTAATACTTTTTAAAGACTCTTAGAGTCTTATTAAGAACATTAACCTATCTGCAATATAACCTAGCCAAAAATTTCTTGTAAGCTCATTTCATAGACAAAAACTTTTAACAAAATAAAGTGTTTTGTTACTGACAATATATAAAAGAAGTAAGAAAATGTTTAATACTGTGATGTATTTCTTAAATCACCAACTAATGTTTACATTGAGAAACACTTGCTTCATCTCTTTTAGGAGTAAAAGAGCTGTTTGATGGTAGAAGCCAAGTGTTTAAATTCCTTTCAATACTAATCTAATAAAATAAAAGTTATTTGATATTTTATAGTGGAAACATTAATTTTTAACAAAAGTTATACCACAATTAGGTTTATGAGGAATGATTAGCTTTTCATAATGTTATTATTGATAATTACATAATTTTTTTTGCTTGATTTTTAATTTAAAAACTGCATAGATTCAAAACAAAGTCAACTCTTTCTGAAAAGACTGTCAAAGATTATACTTGTTCTGTTTCCTTATTTTGACCTGCCTTTTATTATATATTCATACCATTTTTAAATGATGCTGCATATTTAATGAAAGAAAGTTTTTAAAAAGGAAGTGTTGCCAATCAGTCTAAATTTGTTACAGTTAAAATTTGATGGTCTATAGACAATTTATAATCCTTTTCTTGTTATAAAATATTGTCAAATTTATAGTCGTATCAGTTAGAAAGTTTATGGAAACATTGTTTAAGGTGGTTTAAAATAGAACTAAATCTTTAATTTGAATTTGATGGCACCTGTTTTCATTTTGTTCCCCCGGCAACACCACTGGTACCAAAATTGCCCGTAGACCACCCTGGTTTTTGAGAAGAATGAAATCATTCTGAGTTTTTTTTAATTTCATCCTTTTACTGACTAAATATTTAAACAGAGTTATAAAACATCTGTCAGAGTTTGTGAACTCACTTTGGAGTAAAAGAGTTTAGGACACACAACTGGAAGTTTTGCATAAAAATCCCTGAGTAATTTTAGTTTGTCTTTCTTAGTTATGCTAAAATTTTTATTAGAATTAGAAATTAGAAAAGTAACTGACAGCATTAAGAAAAAAAGTATTTGGAGTTAGAAAGTCTTCTTGGAAAGCTATGTTTCCTTTCATTCATTTATTGACAGTTGAGACATTAAAAAAAAAGAAGGCAGCATGATCTTTTTTTTGGAAGGTTTTGACAAGTCAAGGTATGTGGATTAAGGTGTACATTCTTGCGACTCCTGTGGAAGAGAAATAAAGCTGCCACAAAAGCTATTTTTCTAATAGGATCTGCGTTTTTTCTGCTCTATCATTGATTTATGCATTTAAGACATCATGAAAATGTCATTATTCTATGTGTTTTAGTTGTGGATAATTTAGACTTTCACACAATAAAACAAGTGGCTGAAAATGATTAATTTCCCATGTCCAGAGACCAGAACCAAGTGCCATGTAAAAAGCAAACTAAGCTAGCCATGTTAGATTAACATGTATTCTTTTGGCAATTTCCTTGATCAAATGGTTTTTTGTTTTGTTTTTTCCAAAGGAAAATTTTGGTTTACTTTGAAAGAATTGGGTATATAAACCAGAGAATATTTGTTTTATTTATATGAAGGTGCTCTTTCATGTAAGTTCTATCTCCTGCCATGGAGATGAAATATTTATGAGGCTGAATTCATAAACCTGACTTGATTAAGTAGAGCTTTATTTAGAACCAATAAAGAAGATAAATATTTGGCATCTATTAAAAGTAATTTTCTACTGTTCTTTTTTACTATAAGATTACTTTTTAAACAGTATATAAATAATTATATTTTTCTTAATAAGGAGCATGTGGCTGAGTAATCACTCCCCTCATACTACTTTTTTCTCTCTGTATTAGTAGACTAATATAGAAAATGTCCTTGAATGAATCAGAATGTCTCAGTATGATTTTTGACATTTGCCAAAACCATTGTGTCAGAATTAGGAGATCATTCTGGTATAATAGAACGTTATTTGGATGAGGGATACATGTTTATCATGCTTAAATCAGTTATTGGGAGAAATTTTCTTCTTTACTATGTTCATCTAGAAGGGACTGGAAAATTTTGTGGTGTTGTTCCCTATACACTCTGATGGCTTATACAACCAGTAAATTCAATGAGATGTAAATCCTGGTGGAAATAAAAAATTTTGGCTGCTTCATTGGGTGATAGTGTGGTAAAATGTGAAGCACTGCCTTTGAAGTTGAATGTTTAGGTTTAACTTTCTGATTTCTAAACCATGTACTGTCTCTGTCATAAGCAAGTAACAACCTCTTTGAGCCTCCATTTTATCATTGAAAAAAAGATACTTCCCTACATTGTTGTGAAAATTAAATGAAAAGCTTGCTTAAAGTGCATGGTGTAGGATGTTAAGGTTAGTTACTGCACACTTACCATTACACTCTTCATTATTTCTATGCCCCGGCTAGAAAATAGAGTACATATAGTTGCAAGGATGTTGTGTCCTGGTGGGATTTTGTGTAATACTTGGGATCCATGTTATGAGGATTATTTTTAAACTTTACCTAAACACTTCTAAGAGAAATCCCGAAAGCTAGAGATTATTCTCTCTCACCTGTTAATCATTCATGCTTTTTTTGAAGTTGCTAGTCCTTTTCATCTCTTTTCAATCAGTATGGAAAGCATTTCTTATGTATAGTAACATAAAGTATCCTTGAAGGGAATACTTTATGCGATATCCATATATGCACCTAAAGCAAATAAAGTTAGGCTCAAAGACGTCAGACTTGGTTCTGGAAAAGGCAAGGTTTGTGCTCAAAATGTGGAATATATTTTTTTGCAATAGTATTCTTAACCTATACTTATGAAATATTTTCATAAATAATAAAATTTATGTATATTTAGCAGACAGTTCTATGTAAATTATTTTCTTTAATCATCACAGTTAACCCTATGAGATCAGATAGGTACGCTGATTTCCATTGGACCCATGAAGAAATGGAGATCTAGATTGTGGTAACATTGTATCACTTTCTTTGGAGGCCAGGATTGTGATTAAGGGCTGACCTTTTTTGGTGTGTGTGTTTGTTGTTGTATTTTCAGAATACTTTGTTTGTGAAGTGGTTTAAGAGTAAATCTATAGCAGAATACTAGTGGAATCTGCAGTTAAATGAGAATCAGCAGAAAGAAGTTTCGAACAGGTTTGGTAGTTATATTAACAAATGTAGATTGATTGGAGCAGTGCACTTTCTTTTCCTTTGAAGAGCATTTTACTGGTAACTTTTGGGGACTTTATGCATATCATAATAATTATAGTAATAAAAATACCTAGACATTCACTGAGTTTTTACTAGGTATTAGGCACTATTCTAAGTATAATGCATGAATTTTAGTCATTTCAATAATTTTATGAGTGGTGGCTGCTGCTGTTAACTGTTTTATGTGTCAGGAAAAGTGGAATTTAAAAGAGAAAGTACTACAGACTATGGGACTTTTCCCCTACCTTAGATTGTGCAACCTGAGATACAGCACATTATACATTTTTAGGTCTGCTGGAAGTTTTGTGTTTCGAAGTCTTTTAAACAAATTTATAGACTGTTGATAATTGAGTTAACATTAAGCTTTACCAGTTTAAAAAATTCAAATTTTTACTTTTTAATCCATAACACTAACAAAACAAAATAACAAAAAGAAAACCTTTAATACTGTTAATTTGTAACATGAAATAAAGCAAATTTTATATATTTTTCTTTTCCATATATGGAATAAAGGTCTACATATAAATCATAGATTATGTTGTTTTATTTACTGCAAGATTTTTTGTAGATACTCAATAAGAATTTGAGAGAAACAAATTTTTTTGTTCGTATAACTTCTGAGGAGGGTCTCCATATTTTCACTGGGTTCCACTTTCTTGTAATAGAAGACTTTTTATTAAAAATGAGCTACAAAAATTAAAAACTATTATATAAGTATCAAATTATTATATTATACACCTGAAATAAGTCAATGATACCTCAATAAAAAATTTAAAAATAAAACAACATATTGATTACAAAAAACTTAAAAACTACATTATATTGTTTATTTACTTATATTTACTGATTACAGAATTGGTAAAGAATAACATTGGTGTTTCAGTGTTATTAGGTTATTGGTTTGATTGTAAAAAGTAAAAATGGAATGGCTTCTCCATGGGCCTATTGATGTGCAAACTTTCACCCTTTAATGCATTTTGAAAACATTTATTAACCACCAACTTCATGCTAGACACTATGTGTACATGTAGGTGTAAAAAAAATAGAAATAATTTCTTATGTTTAAATAGCTTGCAGTTGATGGGAGAGATACATTGGCAAGCGTTTATAATATACAGTAGACTCTCTGTTATCCAGAACTCAAGCAACCAGCAAAAAGAAGGAAGAAATAATACTTTAAGTAAAAATTAAAATAAATTGAGTTTTTAGTGGAAATGTAAGTTTAAACTTGGTGCACTGCATTGTAAGCCCACAATTCGTGCACCACATATTCGTCTCCCGCTCCAGCCAATTCATCCTGTGAGAACATACTGGTCTGTTTGGATCTATTATTATTCAAATTTTGCCTCTCACCCAACTTAACCAGGTCCCAAGTAAACATAAATGCGTAGTGCTTACCTTCAAACAGAAGATGGAAATATGAAAGAGGCTTGAGAAAGGTGAGAGTCATACAGTACACACGGAGGGATTTAATGTTGGTTTGCAATGATCTATGACATTAAGGCTCAGTGTAAGAAGATAAAGGAGTTTTGTTTGTTTATTTATTTATTTATTTTTTATGTTAAGTCACAGAGTGACAAGAGTGGAGAAATGTCATACTTTTCATATACCAATATGCCAAAAATGGAAGTGCTTGAGCAGGCCCTGTGGGAGCAGTTTTCACTGAAAAACTCTGAGTCTATATTTTTAGACTCATGTTGCAGGAAAAGATGAGAGAATTCCATGAGAAAAAAGAACATTGAAGATCTGTTTTTATTTTCAAGTGGCTGGCTTACCTGTTTCAGGGTTTGTCACGACATCTATTAAATGCTGGACTTGTCAGATGAGCAGAAATCCGCTGAATTTGAGGCTGCAGCTTTATTTCATGACATGTTTAGTGAACTGGTTGCAGAAAATGACTTGACCCCAGAGCAGATTTATAATGCAGATGAGACTGGATTAATGTGGAAATGGTCTGCCTAATTCTACTTTGGCTAGTGGTAATTAGAAGGTAGTTCAGAGTTCAAGCTGAATAATGAGCATATCACTGTGCTCATGTGTGCAAATGCATTGGGAAATCATAGGGTAAAGTTGTGTGTGGTCAGCAAATTTGCTAAACCAAGTGCTTTAAAGTCATAACTAACCTTCCTGTAAATTATCATACACAGAGTTGACAGTTGGATAGATGAGGAAATTTGTACCAACTGGTTTCAATATTTATGGTCCCCAGTGTTAAAGAAAATGTACGAATAAAAGGAATACCAGAGAATAGTACAATTCTGTTGCTCCTGTATAATGGTAGTGCATATCCTCCTGCAGAAGAGCTTCTTAATGACAATTTTGTATATTATCTTACAGTTAACCTCTCAAGTTTGATGCAACCAATGAATTGGGGTGATTCAGAATGTAAAAATGTTTTATAGGTGCGACTTTCTGCAAAAAATGACCAGTTTTGTCAGGACAATTCTGGACTTTCAGAAAAAATAGAATCTGAAAGATACTGTCTACACTGTCAGTTCTTGGAATTCTGTGAGAAGTGAAACATTACAGGAATGTTGGAGAAAGTGTGGCCAGCTGTGATGTCTGTAGGATCCTCCTCCTCTGCCGACCTTGAGGGGTTTCCAGTCAATAATCTAGCTGCCAGTAGCAGAGTTTATGATGAAATCTGTGAGTTAGTTGACTCTGCTAATGACAAAATACATTTGTCTTGAGATGAACTCAATGACTGGCTTCCTGTGGATGAAGCTATGTATTCCAGTAACTCATACATTTAATACAGAAGACATCATAGAAAATGTGAATTGTGGAAAAATGAATGTTGCAGAGGAGAAAGAGAGTAATGACAGTAGGTGTGAGGTGGGAAAAGTATTCTGGCAGAGAGCTACTGTAGCATTTGAAACTGTAATAGCTTTTTCAGAATAGCAACCCTTCTTCACTCTCAGCATGTTATGCAGCAGCGTGTCATGTGAAACCTGACTTTTCATGAGAGGTGGAGGGCCTCACAAGCTGATATTGGTTCATTTTTCGAGGTAACTGCACACAAGTTTGCCAGTACAGCATCATCTTCAAAACATCCACATCCAGTTCTCCTGATCTTGTGCTAGCTGATGATCCTGATGCGATGTCTATCAGTAAACTACCCATACTGTAACAGTTTTAAGTGTGTATGTATGTGTATTTTTCTAAGGTACTGGAAGTAAAGATAATTATATTAGTGATCCTCATTAAGTTGAAAAGTTTTTTGACTGCCATTTAACTACAATTGCACACTGCATTCACAAAGTTGTTTTTATAATAAAACTGTGTCTTTATTAATATTAATTTGCTTTTAAAGAATTTTTTTTAATTTATTTTTATTGTTTTTGACAGAGAGAGAGAGAGAAAGAGAATGAGAGAGAGAGAGAGAGATACAGAGAGAGTGGGGAGGGCCCAGAACAGTTTCCTTAGTTGCACATCATTGGTTTTTCCACATAGTTTCATTCCATAGGTGGGTGAGGGGCTGCACAGGGCAGGAACTGGGCCGGGTTCTTACCCCGGTGGGAACCGAACTGGGGGCACTCCCAAGTTCAGCATGTGGGTCCACACAGGCCAAGGCTGGGATTCGATCCTTGGTTCCCGGGGCTGCAAAATGAGCGCTTAACCCACTGAGCCATCCTGGCTTCCCCAATTAATAAATTTGCTTTTCATTACTGTATTTCAATATTAGTGTTAAGGCAGTACAGAGTTAATAGTATGGGGTAAAATATTATTTAGCCCTATTTTTTTTAAGATTTATTTTTATTGGTTTTTGACAGAGAGACAGAGAGAAGGGGGAGGGCCCAGAGCAGTCTCCATAGTTGACAGCATTAGTCTTCCATATAGTTTCACTCCACAGGTGGATGCGGGGCTGCGCAGGGCAGGAACTGGGCCAGGAGCCTCCCACATAGGCCCTGGCAAGAACTGAACTGGGGGCACACCCCTGTTCAGCATATGGGTCCGCCTGGGCCGCATCCGGGATTCGATCCCTGGTCCCCGGGGCTGCAAAGTGAGCGCTTACCCTGCCGAGCCAGCCCAGCTTCCCCTTATTTAGCCCTATTTTTATTAGTAACTTTCAAGCAACAAGAAACTAAATTTATACAGCATCTACCAATCCCAGTGGGTACCAGTTAACTGAAAGTTAACTGTATTTTGAAAAGTCCTATGATAATTATGTCTAGGTAATAATAAAACTTAGCATTACTAGAGTGGTGGGTTGATAGGTATTGAGTAGTACAGAAAAGGAAGTCTTTGCTGAAGTAGAGATGAGGTTGTACAAGGGAAGGTTTTTCTAATCAGAGAAAGTAGCATGTGTAAAGGGAGACAGAAAATTCCTGGATCCTGAATAGCTCCCAAGAGCTATAGCATGGAGTGTGGGTGTAAATCATTTATATACATGGTCGTGGTAATGCTAGAGAGAAATGTAGTGGTTATGTCATGAAGCCTTGTATTTAATCCTGGGTACTTAAATTTCTTTCCCCCTGAAGATTATGGGGAACCACAGGAAAAATTAAAATGAAGTGCTGGGATCTGATTTTTTTTTTTTAATTTTTATTGGTTACAACACTATTAGTTGCAGTGCAGGACATCAATTAGGGTGGGACAGGAACCAAAATTACGAAGACCCATAGGAAGCTCCCAGTAATTCAGGTGAGGAATGATAACCCCAAGTAAGGTACTAGCTAGGGTGGTTGAGAGAAAGAGACAGATTCAAGAGCTATACAGGAAGTAAAATGAACAAGGTAAGGTTAGTGTTTTAAAGCCACATTGAGCCAAAGTGTCAAGTTATAGGTATAACTATATGTCTGTGACATGAAGAAGTATATAGTTCATCCACCATAGGTTTATTTTGAAGCATTTTCTTCTTTTGAAAGATGCCTCTATTTCTTTATTTCTTCAGTGTCTCCATTCCAGAAGTGAAGTAGGAAACCCACTTCTTGGAACAAGCCCACTGTTTATTTATTGTAGCCTTAATTCTGGGGGGAGAGGGCTTTAATTTAAATTCATGGTAGAAATGCTATATAGAATGACAAACAAAAATAAACTTATGCTTAAATATACCTATGTAGTGACCTTTAGTTTTGCTCTTTATTTCATATTGTGGATTTGAGTCACTAGGTAGTGTCCTTTTATTTCAGCTGAAAGGGCTCCTCCCTTTATTATGTTGTTGATGGAACAATAATATTGACTAGGTATTTTGTCCAAAAAGGATTTATTCAGGAAAAGGAAAAAGAAAAAGGAAAAAAGGGCTGCAATGTGCAGACCTGGGAAGCCACTTGCACATTCTGGCTTGTGTGCTAAGATGCAGTATGTTTAAGGAAGGGAGACAAGGAAATTAGAACCATAGACTTTTATGAAAAGGAAGTTAGGACCACAGAATTTGACTAGGTGGGCTCATGACTTCCACGAGTTTAGCCTCTCCCAAGGATACGTTTCTTTGAAGTCCCAGCCTGATTTGTCTCTTCCAGTTCATCTTTATGATTTCTTTTTTATTCTTTTTTTAAAATTGTTAAATTTATTAGGGTGACATTGGTTAGTAAAAATTACATAGTTTCCAGGTGTACAGTTCTATAGTCCTTCGTTTATGTTTTCAGCACCCAGATTTTTATGATTTCTTAAAGTCCCATTTCATCTTTATCAGTGTTTTATAGGGCAGGTTTGCTAGCATCGAATTCTCTCAGTTTTTATTTATCTGAGCATGTCTTAATTTATTCTTAATCTTTGAGGTGGGAAGGGATTTCCTAGGTAGTAGTGGCTTCTTGGTGATAATGAGGCAGTAGAGAGGAGGGAAAATAAAACCTAATGTGGTGTCATGGCTGACCGTTCTTGAATGGCAAGTTGTATTTTGAGCACTGATTATGTTGGTGAAGAGCTTTAAAGCAGAAGACCCTTGTTTGGAACTCTAGAACTTTGGTTGGAGGAGGCGTAGATGAATATGGTTGAGGAACTTGTTCTAAGAAATAAATTTAGGGGAAGCTGGGATGGCTCAGTGGGTTAAGCGCTCACTTTGCAGCGCCGGGGACCAGGGATCGAATCCCGGCCCCGGCCCGTGCGGAACCACATGCTGAACTGGGAGCTCCCTCAGTTCAGTTCTCTCTCTGTCTCTGTCTCTGTATCTCTCTCTGTCTAAATAAATAAATAAATAAAAATATATTTAAAAAAAAAAAAAAAAAGAAATAAATTTAGTAGTACTTTCAGAATTGTGGAAAGCCACTGTATCACATGCATTGAACATCAGATATTAAAGCCTTTTAGTTTTCTTAGAGTTGTAAAACGACAAATGTGTTTTATCTGCAAAATTTCTTTGTAAGAAAATTTTGGCTACAAATGTTCTATTTTTTCACATTCCATTAAAAAAAATTTTAATTGTGATAAAAACATAACATTACATTTACTGTCTTAACCATTTTTT
>PVKE010041226.1:0-14264 GCA_004027555.1 Craseonycteris thonglongyai | reverse complement strand
CCAGGCACCCAAACCCTGTACTGCCCCATCTAAACAGCCTCCAATCCATTTTCAAGGTCTGTACATTCCTTGGAGGCAGGATGTTGCTGCTGTGTATACTCCCTAAGCCAAAGAAGATAGGTATAGGGGTATGGAAAAATGTGAGTGACCACTCATACACACATGTTCATGAAGCTCCTCAAAGGTAGGGATGGAGTTGGGGCGGGAAACGGAAAGGAAGCATGCCCAGATTAGCTATACTGGAACTGCTAGATTCAGGCACAGAATCCCAAAGAGTCAAGAACTCTAAATTCAGATATGGTCTTCTAGGTTGTTAAGGACATAATTTGTTAGCTTTATTTACAACTTTCAAATATTTAGATACCGTATTTTCCGGCGTATAAGACGACCCCCTAATTTTACAGTTAAAACATAGGTTTAGGCCTATATTCGTTGTATAAGACTACAGCCTCAGAAGTGGGGGGTAGTCTTATACAGCGAATATAGGCCTAAACCTATGTTTTAACTGTAAAATTAGGGGGTCGTCTTATACGCCCAGTCGTCTTATACGCCGGAAAATACGGTATATGGTATGTGTCCCTTGCTATCTGTATTTGCACTCTTGCCTTGCAAATGTTAAAGACGAACCTGACAAAACCTGGGGCACAGTAAGTGCTCAACAAATTTTAGAGAAGAGGTAAGCTAATGTCCCAGGAAGTGGTGAGAAGGGCTGGCTGTGGCCCTACCTTAAGTGAGGGGAGAACACTGGGGGGCTGAGGTCCCAAGGCACTATTTTCTGATCTCTGACCCAAACACCCCCCTCCACAGACCAACTATCACCAACTCAATGTTTCCCACATAATTCATTTTTGGTTCTTCTAAGCTTCCCCCTAGCTTAGAGTGGTGGCCCTAGAAAATACTGACATCCTCTTCAGCAGAAGCTGCTTGACTTGATAAGCTATTTCCCCCCCTGAGCTAAGCTCTGCCTCACAAATTGGCTGTGTAATTGAGAGCAAGGTGTGTGCAGCCCCCAGAGGCCCCAAGCTTAGCAATGAGCTAAGGAGAGGTGGGTAGAGGGATTGTTCTTGGTGGCAGTGGTGAGGAGGGCAATGAAAGAGATGGGGAAGAGAGAACCAGACTTGTTCCCAGAGATTCTGCAATGTCAGATTAAAAGGGACCAGTCATAGCATGGAGCTTATATGATCCCACTTTAAGTAACAGAGGGTAATGAATTCAGTCAGCTAAGATGCCACAGCATAAGAGTAGAAGAGCCAAGAACCCCATGGGTCCTCTAAGTCTAGGGGCCTATATTCCATTTTCCCTTCTGGGCTGGTTAAGAGACAAGCCCCTAGCAGGGGTCTCCAAACTTTTCAGCCTTAACTCCAAACTTTTTCAGGCTGCATTAACTATCAAACAGCAGTTTGGGGGCCGACTACACACTCGAGGTCCAAATAAGAAAGAATCAAAACATAGATGTTGTTTTTAATTATTTATTTAATATTATTTTATTCAGATAAAAAGGTTTCCAAGGGCAGGATGAGAGGGCCTCGCGAGCTGCATCCGGCCCGCGGGCCGTAGTTTGGAGACCCCTGCCCTAGGACAATGAAGAGCTGGGAGGAAGCAGTCTAGATATGCTATATTTGAGAAAACCAGGCACTAGTCCCCAAGTGTCTTCACCTTTACCTGCTGGAGAAACAATTCTGGCATAAAAGCTAGGCCTTTAAGCTAATTAAAACCCACCAGGGATGCAGGCTTTGAAATGCAATTTAGAGCTCAAAGGAATGGGGCTCATTTCTCCAGGCTAAGAACAGAAGAAATTTGGCAAAAACAAATCATTTTTCCCAGTTGAAACATTTCAGGTGGAAGCTGTTTTGGAAGACAAAAGCCAAGTCTGAACATGAGGTGATGTGACAGGGCTTTGTAATGGTAAAAAAAAAAAAAAATCCTTAAAAGGTACCTTCTACCACTGAACTTTGGGTAAATGAGACCTCCAAAGGGTCATCCCAGTAAGAATAGCCTCTAATTACTGAGTGCCAATGATGTGTTAGTCTTTATATACACCTTATTTAATCCTCACAACAGCCCTAGGAGGAGGTATTTTAGATGGGAACACAGAGGCTCAGAGAGGCAAAGTAACTGATTCATAGAGCAAAGCCAGAACTAGAAGCCAGGTCTGTTTGACTCCAAAAACCTATGCATAGAGGTACTGATGCCTTGGGTACTGATTCCCATGGTGAGAATGTATCACCCTAAGCCAGTCACACACAACCTTGGTCCTATCATTCCCCTTTTCTACTACAATGCCTCACATTTGCACAAGGTTTTAGTGAACAAAAGCCAGTTTATATCCTTGATCCTGACATTGTTAGTCCCATTTTATAGATAAAAAGGGTGAGGATTAGCAAAGATAAGTGACTTACTTAAGGTCACCCAGGTAGTAAAGAAAGTAACTAGGGAAACTGAATCCAGGCTTCTTATTTAACACTCCACATGCCACTGTCTCAACAACTGTCCTAAGCCTATGATTTTGCTATGTCACCCTTTACGCCTTCCCAATCTGCCTATTAGGATCAAGTCTTGTCTTCATGGCCTGAACTCTGAGACACTCAGCCATCAGAACGCCCACACTCCCATCTCAGTAAATCCTACCCAGAACTGGATCTCTTTTTCTTAAAATGCTCATTTCAAAAGAGCTGCTGCTCTTGGTCCTAATCTCCCACCCCAACCCCGCCCGTGCTATTTAGAGCCTCAGTCTGGGCCAGTCCTTCTTGACACCTCTGGCTTTTCCTCTATCATGGAGTTGAGGGTCACGCCAGCTTGTGGTCAGACCTCTGCCCTTAGAAAACCGTGGGGGCATTTGGGCGGTTTCAAAGGAAAATAGCTATAGATGATGATGAAGAAAGCCAAGCAATTTGACTGATCAGTGTCTAGGGCCTCCTTGGTCCAGAGGCTCCTGGTTACCAGGAGGCCAGGGATGACAGAACATCTATTAATCTCATTAACTCACCAGGCCCCAGCTCATTAGCATTGCCCAAATGCCAAATGATCATTACTGGCCAGACAGGACTAATTTCCCAAAGAGCAAACCCCACTACCAGCATTCTGAACACTGAGGGCTCCTGGGATGGGTCGGAGTATAAGGGAAGTGGTACACGTTACCGGTCCAGGAAGCCTGGCCTTGGCTCTGCTGTTAGTCATGAAGCCTACAAGTCATATAGTTTCTCTGAGCCTTATCACCCTTATTCGAAAAACAGAAATAATATTTTTCCCGATTACCTTTCAGATATGATATAAAAATCAATCAGCTAATCAATGTGGAAATGTTCTGTTGTATTTGTAACATACTATAAATAAACAGGGATTATAACTATTTCTATTATTATCCAACTCCTATTACCTCCACTCATTCAACAAATATTTCTTAAGTATTCTCCTCTGTTCTGGCACTATGGAGACGCTGGAAACACTGCTCATGGGTCGTATCCTCCAGTTACTTTTCAAGAAAGACCTCTCTCCAGGAACCTGTTTCTTGACCGTTTCCTAGTAAGAAAAGAAAAATGTACACGAAATAGCAGAAACAGCACAGGCTCTGGAGTCAGACAGGACTGAGTTTCAATCCCAGCCCTATCACTTATGAGATGTAACCTTGCACATGTCCCTTATCCTCACTGGTCCTCAATACCTCAAATGCAAGATAAGAATTATACCAATTTCCCAGAATTAGGGTAAGAATTAGAGGTAATATGTGTGAAGTGCCCAGTATGGCTGGGACAAACAGGTACTTATTAAAGAAACTTAAATGCCCTGTGCTCTCTGGAAATAGACTGCTCTTGCTTCGCACTCTAGATATTCCACATTATAGTCCCAATTTTCTTTAGCTATATCATCTCCCAGTGCTCCACACCTCACCTGAGACTAAGAGAGTCAAGGTAGAAGACCTATGAATGTTCTCTTCCTTGTCCTAGTATCTGGAGCCAAACCTAAAAACTTCATAAAGTGTCTCCCTCCCCATGCCTGTTAAAACAGGCATATATGGGACTGGAAGAGGAAAGAACAATGGCTGGGAGGAATTCCAGGCTTTGCTGTACCATGGTCTCAGCCCCAGCTATATTAGAGTACAGTATGGTCTTATACTATTAACATTGGTATCAGCATCTCCTAGGCCCAGAGGGAAGACTTCACAGCAGAAACAGAAGTCAGAGCTGAGGCCTCAGTCATCTCCCCAGTGTGGTCTGGTTGGTTATATACCTGAACTTTCCTGTACCTTGTAACTTTACTCTTAAGTGTGGCCTTAGGCTGAGGCTTAGTATGTGACAAGCTGCCCTTACAACTTTGAGGGGAAAAGCAACAAGAAATGGGCAGGTGCAAGTTTGGGTCTACAATCCCCAATATTAAGTTAGAGTTAGGGATTTATATACAAACAATTATCAATCTCTCTCTCTCTCACTCTCTTTTTTTGTGCCAAAGAAGCCATTCAAATACCTACCTACCCAATTCAATCATAAATCATAGATATCCAAATACTTGCTGGGCCAACTATGGGCCAGGTGTTAATTAACAAGTGAATCGTTCATTCATTCATCCAGTAATTAGTCTGGTACCTGATCTCAAGAAACTCCCAACCCAGCAGGAGGCATTTATCATGGCCACAAAGCACATGAGCCCTGGGCTGAGTCCACTATCAAAGAAGCAACCCAAAACAAAACAGCCCAGGATATTAGAGAAGGGGTAGGAGCATCATAGAAGGCTCTATAAAAAAAGAACATGTTTAAGATGAATATCCATTAGGTGGTGACATGGAGGGAGGCTATGCCTGGCAGGAAAAAATGTAGGAACAAGGTACAAAACATGCTCCTTTCTCCTCTTTGCTCCTCCTATTCTGCCTTTCCTCTTGCAAGTATATGCAGGGTAGGGCTGGAAAGAAAAGCTTATTGAAATAGCAGTTTTTCTTCAGTGCTGTCTCCTCTTCCCTTTTAGTTGCATACTAGTTCTTATCTTAAGGGAGAACAAAAAGGAACACACAACTTAATATATAGCAATTTTTATGCTAGGCATTGTGCTGGAAGCTTTATAGGTATAACCTCATATAACCCTGATCGAAACCTAATGAGAAACAATCTTTACAGATGAAGAAACAGGCTCAAAGAGAGCTTAGATAACTTGCCCAGTTACACTAAGTGGCATGATTAGGATACAAGAAGCCTAAGCTTGTCTGATTCTAAAGCCTGTGCTCCTCCCACTGACCCCTCCCCACCTGCTATAGGAAGAATGGTCTTGGCTTTGCTGATGTGCCACATAACCTGGGATTTTGGAGTATGCCACAAAGGGCCCTTTTAGGATTAAACATATGATGGTCATAATCATTACCAACATTTACTTATGTGCCAGGAATCATATTAAGTTTTCTGCTATTAGGTAAGTGATAGTATGTATTGTGCCCCTTTCACATATGAGGAAACTAGAGGTTGGAATTTAGTCCTAAACAAGCCAGAAATTGCAGAGCAGGGACTAGTTTGTAGGAGACCAGAGTTGGTGCTCTTAACCTTGGCCCAGAGTGGCTTTGTGCTAGGCATGCCCTGTACCTTCCAGGAGGTCAGCTTCTAATACTTTCTAATCCTTGTGCATAAACTCAATGGGGCCTTGCTGAGGGCATACTCTCAACTCCAAGAGCCAATAAGTACTTGTTGTGAGCCTGGGGGGGACGGCGCCCTCCCCTTCTTTATGCCTTAAGGGGCTGGCTCCTCACAGTGATAATGTGGCAAGATTAGTCACTACTTGCTGTTGTTGATTATAGCTATTTTTTTCTGTAAATGAAGTTTAAAAGTCATCAAAGGGTTTGTCAGCTGTGACTTATGAGCCTCTTTCCTGCAGGGAAGTCAGGCAGTGACAAATGCCCCTCTTGTTCTGCCATCCATTACCAGGCAGAAGGTGCCATGTTCCAATTACTGGAGACCCTGATGAAGCTCATGGAAAACCCTGCTCCAGGCTGCAGTCATTAGTCAGGCCTGGCAGGGCTGCCAGTAGAGTTGCCCTAGGCTCAGGCTCCACTGGGTAAGAATGGAGTAAGAACATGTTTCTGACTTTGTGAGCCAGCCCCTTCCATTCCTTACTTGTGTTATCTCTGGTGAGTTTAACCTAGACACATTTCACACATGAGTAAAATTATGGGCACCATGTGGGCTGTCTCCAAGTACTTAGGATCAATACTGCCTATGACAAACAGATATGAGGAAATAAGATCATGCTGCCAAGTGGAGTAATTGGGATTAAAGAGGATACAGTACCTAGGATGTTCAGAGAAAGTAGAGATTGAAAGAACCCTTAGTGATCATCTAGGGCAAGCCTGGGTAGGCTTTTTCAGGGCAAGATACTTCTCCAAGTGTCGTGGTCCACTAGCTATGTATTTTATTATTCAGGTGGTCACTCCAAATTTGCCTGGTGGTCCACCAGTGTACCGGATTGACGTCTTGCCTAGCCCTGATCTAGTATAATCAATTATGTCAGTATTCAATACCTATTATATGCCAAGCCCTCCAGCTAAATGCTGGGATATCAAAAATGAATTAAAACATAGTCCCTGCCACTGAGAGGAGTTGAGATAATTAAGGTCTAAAGAAGTGACTTGCCCAAGGTCACAAAATAAGTTAGGGTCAGTGATAGAATGAGAAAGCAGGTCTCCACACCTCTAATACAGAAAAGAGAGTGACTGGGAGCCCTCCTGTATGCTAGGCTCTTTTCATAGAACATAATAGTTAAAAATGCCAACTCCCATTTATATTCCACTTACCGGTACACACTTACTACAAGTCTAACTTCTAGTAAGTCACTTAACCCATCCAAATCTCAGAAAAATGGAGATCACTTACTTCAGAGTTGTGATGAGGATTAAATAACATAATACAGGTACAATGAACAGTGGCAGGACCATATTAAGTATTACAAAATATTTTTTTGAAGATTTATTTTATTGTTTGGGGGGGGGGGCATAGCAGTCTCCATAGCTGTACATCATTAGTTGTGACATAATTACATTCCACACAGGTGGATGTGGGGCTGTGCTGGGTAGGAACTGAACCAGGGGCCTCCTGCATGGGAGGGGAGAACCTTCGCTGCCATATCAGCAGTTACCAGTTGTGCCACAATTCAGCATATTGGTTTGCATAGGCGGGGGCTGGGATCTGATCCCTGAACCTCGTGGTTGCAAGGCAAGCACTCAGCCTGTTGAGCAATCCAGGCATACACCCAAAATAATATTTATCATCAAATAATTCCAAAAACAACAATTTGAGGTATTATTAATCTCATTTTACAGACAAGAAGCCTGAAGCTCTTTTCAGTTTGTCACACTAAATAAGTCAGTACTTCTCAAAACTATCTGTGGTGAAGAACACATTTTTTGTTTGGTTTGTTTTGCTTTTTAAACTTATAATTGATTATAGACAAACACATTTGTAAAATACAATAAAAATGTCAAGTTACTCTACGTTTCTAAGCACTTACTCTTAATTTACATACTTATCACAAACCAGCAAGTCTGTGAACTTGCACCATTCAATGGTTTACATCGAGTATAACAGTTCTAAGCAACTCACCCATCCCATCAACTTCTATAAAAACCAAAGCAAGAAAGAATACCGGTAGTCTGTTTCATTTCTTTCAAACCCTTTAGCATGATTTCTTTCTTTCTTTTTTTTAATTTTTAAATTATTTTTTATTTTTTATTGTTTTTGACAGAGAGAGGGAGAGAGAGTGAGTGATACAGAGACAGAGATAGAACTGAACTGGGGGAACTCCCCAGTTCAGCACATGGTTCCACAAGGGCCGGGGCCGGGATTTGATCCTTGGTCCCCAGCGCTGCAAAGTGAGCGCTTAACCCACTGAGCCATCCTGGCTTCCCCTAGCATGATTTCTTTTAATCTTTGGTGCTAGACTAATATACAAAAACCAACCTAATCTTTTCCCTTTTTGCTTCCCTCAAGAACGAAAGAAGAGGGTAAAAGGGCCATGAATGAGTTCAAGGATTTACCAACAAAGACTTCAGGAAGTGATTTATTTTGGTCAACTGCTCTAGGTCATGCTATATCCTACAAGGGAAGATGAATTCTAGGCTATTTAATAGGTACTGAATAACCTTTCCTGAGGGTCTGAGAGGAAGGTATATTCCTGAAGAAGCTGGTACTCCTAGACTGGCTCTCTTCACATAGAGAACGTGAGATAACCAACCACAAAGGGGAGGCATTATAGGACTTTT
Organism: Craseonycteris thonglongyai; assembly: GCA_004027555.1. Taxonomy (NCBI): domain Eukaryota; kingdom Metazoa; phylum Chordata; class Mammalia; order Chiroptera; family Craseonycteridae; genus Craseonycteris; species Craseonycteris thonglongyai. The sequence goes on along the minus strand of PVKE010041226.1, from coordinate 6,034 downwards.
CTTTTTGGTATTTCTAATTTTCAGTCTCGTATCAAGGCTATTTACATAGTAGTTTTCTCTCTCCTTCTAGGGAGTTTCTTGAGAGCAAGATGGACAAGATTCATTCCTGAATGCCACTGTACACCCAAGAGTATGATTGGCTAGGGCAGATAAGTAGCTCTTAACCAGTGTGCCATGATAAAATAGTGTACCCTGAATCATTCAAGTGCAAGGCGAAATACAACAGTGTACTAAATTTCTTTTTGTTATAACTGAGCTTATGTGATGCTATCTTTCAGCACAACCCAGAGCTGAGTGGGTCACATGATGTGGTATAGAGAGGGGTACAACCTGCTGGTGTGAACAGGTGCCTGCCATCAAACAGGAACCAAAGCCTGAATGTTTATTCACATATGAGAAGCCATATAATATGATCAAGAGAGTAACCTCTGAAGACAAAATGCCTTCATTCTGCTACTGAACTAGCTGTGAGACATGACCTTTGGGAAGTATTTAAGTTCTTTGTTTCAATTGTCTGACCTGTAAAACGGGGAGAGCAGTACATATTTCTAGGGTTGCTGGAGGATAAAATTTTTTAATTCGTGTACCGGTAAGTGTTTAGAACAGTGTCTGGCACATTAGAAAATATACAAGTATTAGATACTGAAGCTACTATTATTATTGTTGGAACCTGCAAGAAGTTTTCCTCGTATCTATGAAAGGAAAGGTGGTGAGGTGAGTTCTACTGTAACATTAACCTACAGTTGAACTGTGGTAACAGAAAGAAAATTATCACTGTGAATGCAATACAGTCTTTTCAAGTGTGTCGCCAAACTTCTAGCATTTGGAAATGTGTCTTGAATATAAAATAAATCACAGGAGCAGACACTCATTAAGAGACAGACAGATGACAGACAGATAATAGGTAGGTAGATAGGTAGATACGTACATACATACATATATACATACATAACTATCTAGAGCAAGCTTGTCCAACCCATGGTCCGCTGGCCACATGTGACCCAGGATGGCTTGAATGAGGCCCAACACAAATTCATAAACATTTTTTTTATAAAAGATTTGTTTTTTTTATTGTTTTGACAGAGGGACAGAGACAAGGGGGAGGGCCCAGAGAAGTTTCCATAGATGTACGTCATCAGTTTTTGACATGGTTTTGTTCCACACAGGTGGGCAGGGGCCACACAGGGTGGGAAGTGGGCTTGGGGTCTCCTGCATGCAAGGCACGCCCCCTTGCTCCAGAGGCTGAGAACCCAACTAGGGGCCTCCCACATGGAAAACATACCTCAGTTCAGCATATGGGTCCACATGGGCTGGGGCTGGGATTCGATCCTCGGTCCCTGAGGCTACAAAGTGAGCTCTTAACCTGCTGAGCCATCCCAGCTTCCCCATAAACTTTCTTAAAACATTATGAGATGTTTTAGCAATTTGTTTTTAGCTCATGAGCTATTGTTAGTGTTAGTATATTTTATTTGTGACACAGACAATTCTTCTTCCAATGTGGCCCAGGAAGCCAAAAGATTAAACACCCCTGGCTCTAGAACAGGGGTCTCCAAACTTTTCAGCCTGCGGGCCGCATTAACTATCAAACAGCAGTTTGGGGGCCGACTACACACTCGAGGTCCAAATAAAAAAGAATCAAAACATAGATGTTGTTTTTAATTATTTATTTAATATTATTTATTCAGATAAAAAGGTCTCTGTGGGCCGGATGAGAGGGCCTTGCAGGCCATAGTTTGGAGATCCCTGCTCTAGAATATAGGTTAGCCTTCAGAGAATACAATTTGAGAAGAGGGTGGGAAGAAGCCACCAAGTAAAGGTTTCCAGAAAGGCCTCCTTGTGCCTTAAGGACCCAGTAGAAATGTTGGGCTCCCTTTCTGTGCAAAAGGGCCTCAGGGGATGATATTTTAAAGAAACCTCTGCTTGTTCACTATTCTGTATCTCTGGTGGAACCTCCACATTCTATGGCTACTCTATTCTGAATAAAGCTGCAGAAGGCCATGCCATGGTAGTACATATGTCCCCAGTTTTCAGCTTGTATTAGAGGAAGTAAGAGATACTCTGAGGAACATAGAGAGGGAGGCCTAACCCTTTCCACAACAGGCCACACCATAAGTTAAAACAGTAATAGGGTATTACTAGCTTTGGATTCCTACTTACCTATGTAAAACCCTAGGTCCTAAATCACACCTCTACTAGCTATATAAACTTAGGAAGGCATTTCATTTCTCTGAGGTTCCAGGCTCCCTATCTGTGAAATGGGGATAAAAATCTCTGCCCTGACCACTTGCAGTGCAGGTTACTGTGAGGGTCAAAGGAGATAATATATGGGAGTGTACTGTTACCTGGGATGTGCTATTAATACATAAATGTAGACAGCAATATTCCCCAGGATGAAGAGCTGTGGAGGTACCTGGGCAGGAAGCCAGTCCTCTGGAAGCAGGGGGTGGATGGTATACAACTTGGCACTGCAGCCAAGCACTGTGCCCTTCAGGTGCAAGGGCAGTTGATTAAAATCCTTTCATGTGGAATCAATATTTTCCTCATTACAACAATCCTTCTCCTTGAAAACATTGAATGCCACTCCTCACTGCCCCACAAAGGCTTTATCCTACATATAGCATAAGTGTTGGCACACCTATAATATGCATATATATTTAATTTCCCACATTCAGACAGAAGGGAAGAAAGCTAATCTCTCTCCAGGGTTCTGATCTAAAATAACTTAGGGATCCAAGCATCATCATGCAGTGTCATATGTTTGGCCCAAAGGGGACCACTGAGAATGACACCAGAATCATAGCCAGTCTGCCTTTGTCTCTCTGGTAACAACATTAACTCCACAAATATTACTAAGCATCTGCCTCTTGAGTGACCAGGCAAGTGTGTCCCTGCCACCTCCTGTTTAAGACCCTTCAGTGGCTTTCTACCACAAAGAATGAAATCCAATTCCGTTAATGTGGCTTATAAACCCCTTCATAAACTAAGGCTACCAAATCCATACACAGCAATCCTGAGAAGTTATATATAAGTCAAACTCATTTTACAGATGAGTTAACCCTAATGTAGAGATAGTCAGCTGCCCAAGGTCACACAGTGAGCAAGTCAGTATGAAGTGGGTTCTTCTTGAAGGGCTGGGTATCAGACTCCAAAGTATACACACAAGTTCAAAACCACCTTTTCTTGGACTGCTCTTTATGTGGCAGGTATGGGGATGCGGCACTGTATGGCTCGGGCAAACCTTTTCTTTCAAGGAGCTGCTTATTAGTCATAAGTTTAGGTGGCCATTTAGGCTTTTTCCAATTTCTCACTACTACAAATAACAGCATCCAAAAAAGTTTATTCTATATATTGGATTATGTCCTTAGGACAGATTCCCAGAATTGGAATTACTGTGTCAAAATGTATGAACATTTTTATGGCTCTTGAAATACACTGCCTAATTGCTTTTCAGAGTGCTATACCAATTTACACTGCTATCACCAATGAATGCCACTTTCACAGCAAACTCATTAGAACCATGTATTATCATATTCTGTGGGGGTAGGGATGTTAATTAGTAAGGCAAAAGTAAATCCTCATTGCTGTTTTCATGTATCTGTAAAGATAACAGTTTATTGTATTTACTAGTTTTTGAGTCTACCGAGTATTTGTTTTGTTTTTTTTAAAAACAGAAATTTTAAATTAATTAATTAATTAATTTTTGACAGAGAGAGAGAGAGATACAGAGACAGAGAGAGAACTGAACTGGGGGAGCCTCCCCAGCTCAGCACATGGGTCCGCACGGGCCGGGGCCAGGATTTGAACCTCGGTCCCCAGTGCTACAAAGTGAGCACTCAACCCACTGAGCCATCCCGGCTTCCCCTCTACAGAGTTTTGAACGCCACAAAGAAGTTCTTATAGGCTCCTAAGCAGAGGAATAGCATGCTAAAAAAATTTAGTTATTTAATAATTTATTTTAAAAATCATTTACTGTGCACCTATCACTGCCACACACTATACAAAGTATAAGAGTGAACAAATATAATCCCTGCCCTGGAGGAGATCACAGTCCAGTAGTGGAGCTCTCAGGAAAACCAGAACCTATATTCCATATTGAGAAAGGCTATGACAGGAGCACTTGGGAGCTCAGAGGCATGTTACTTGACAAGAGAGAAGGAAGAAAAGAGTTAGAGAAGAGAATTAAGTTGTGATCTTGCCCAGAGGCATTAGCCTGCATACGGATGACAGAACATTTAGGAAAGACAAAACAGTATGAACAAAGTTGTGGAAGCTGAACAGAGCTTCCATATTTAGGAAATAATTTGTATTGTGGTTTGGGCTGGAGTGTAAGTTTGTAAGACTGGATGTTACAGGAGATGACAGCAGAGAAACTGACAGAGGCCAGATCAGAAAGGGCCCTGTGAGCCACAGAAAAGCCCCGACTTCATGGGAGCCATGACACACTCCTATGTCACATGCAGGACAGTGTTCAGTGAGGAGGCACTCATAAAGTCCATGTAGCTCTGGAGAGTCTGAACAGCACAAGCCATCTCCTGATCAGAACATCCTCTCTGTGTTGATTTATTTTTGTCTTATGTTAGGCTTTTCTTGCCAAGTAGTGCAGAACTTTTGGGGTATTTATTACATTACCTACAACATTGCTAGGCACATGGCAGAAGCTCCAAAAATGCACATGGATCAATTAAGTAGAGGTACCTCATGCAATAATACATACACCCATGAAGCCCTCACTGCTCTGGCATAGTACCTGCCAATATCAGCAGATACTCAGTCATTGCCCCTCTTGGCAGATATCCTCAGAAAACTACTGCCCTCTTCTTGCTCATCCTGCCAAATAAAAAATTGTGCCTGGGTACAACAAGCTATAAAGTATGTGATAACTAAGGAGCACATTGGGTGGCCATGGGGGAGGCCTGAGGGACATAAATCCTTCCCCATAGTATGTTCCTCAAGCCAAGAACTCAGACAGCCCTACCAGCAGTTTAGGAACACCACTACCTTCCCCCCATAAAAATAAAATAGTTTTTTCGAAATTAAGCATTTAAAGTCTTCTTTGAGTGACCAGCTACTGACCTTCTCTAAAGTATTTCTACTTTATACACTAATAACAGCTGCATTAATGATGACAGGATTATTAACAGGATGATTTCAACAATTAATATAACAGCAAGTCATTCTTGCCCTGCTGGGTTGTGATATGAGTCATAGCAGTGGGGTCTGATGTGTTGCTTAAGATCCATCTGAGGAGACCATATTGAAATGATCTGTTTCTATGTCATCTCCCCTCCTAGAATGACTGTGAATTCCTGGGTGGCAGGACACAATCTGTTTCATCTTGGCACCACCCTCACCTGCCTTTCAGGATAGGCCCTGGCCCAGAGTAGAATAGGTGTTCAGAGTATCTGCTGCACTGAAAACCATGTACCACTGCCCTGTCCCCTTGGATACCCATACTTTTTAAGAAACAAAGAAGTATGCTGTACAAATAACAAAGCCAGGAGAGAACTTGGGAGAGAATGGAAGGAGGCATCTTTGCAGGGGCCCAATCCACTCCAGACTTTAAGAAAGGCTGTTTTGTAATATAATAAATAATCATTATGATTTATTAATTGCTTAATGGTAGATGCATTGCTAAGTATTTTACTTCTCATTCTTACAACTCTTTGAACTAAGAACTATATCAAGGTCACAATGTCTTTTTCTGAGGCCCTTTTAAAATGAGTACCCAGGTTCAAATCCCAGATTTGCCATGATATCAGCCATATGATGCTGGTTAAATGACTTACCGTACGCCTTAGTTTTCCATTTGTAAAATGGAAATATTACAGTAGTTTCCCCACAACATTGTTGTGAGAAGTCAATGAGATAATGTACCAGCAAGTTAAGCATTCAGAAATTTTATAAATGAAAATATTATTACTACTGACCCCATTTAATAGATGGCTCCAAATATACTCTTACCAATGAGTAAGGTCAAGACAAAGATTGTTATACCAATATATCAATAAAGCATAATCAGAAGAACCAACTTCTG
>PVKE010041225.1:0-14262 GCA_004027555.1 Craseonycteris thonglongyai | reverse complement strand
TTTTTTGACAGAGAGATACAGAGACAGAGAGAAGGGGGAGGGCCCAGAACAGACTCCATAGTTGCACATCATTGGTTTTTCAACATAGTTTCATTCCACAGGTGGGCGCGGGGCTGCACAGGGCAGGACCTGGGCCGGGGTCTCACCCCAGCGAGAACCGAACTAGGGGCACTCCCCAGTTCAGCATATGGGTCCACAAGGGCCGGGGCCAGAACTCGATCCTCAGTCCCCGGGGCTGCAAAGTGAGCTCTTAACCCACTGAACCATTCTGGCCTCCCCTGAGTATTGATTTTTTTTTAAGTGCCCAATTAAGAGAGTTTATAGAAAGGCATGATTTTCAGAGTTATATGTAAGTTGTACCTTCATCCTTTCTCCTAAATTATACATTTTTATATATTTTTGAAAATTGATAAAGCTAGACTTGATGTCTCTAGTCTGTTATTTTGTTGACATTGCATATTACTTATTAAGAAATCCATGTAGGGAAAGCTGGAATGGCTCAGTGGATAAAGCGCTCATTTTGAAGCCCGGAGGACTGAGGATCGAATCCCGGCCCCGGCCCATGCAGACCCACATGCTGAACTGGGGTGTGCCCCCAGTTCAGTTCTTACCAGGACCTATGTGGGAGGCTCCCGGCCCAGTTCCTGCCCTGCGCAGCCCTGTGCCCACCTGTGGAGTGAAACTATATGGAAAACTAATGTCAACTATGGAGACTGCTCTGGGCCCTCCCCTTTCTCTCTGTCTCTCTCTGTCTCTGTTTCTCTCTGTCAAAAATCAATAAAATAAATCTTTAAAAAAAAAGAAAGAAAGAAATCCATGTAAATGTAAATAAAGTTTCTATTACATAACATTTAAGAAGATATTGCAAAGTTAAGATAATCCTGCCAAATGGCAACTGTGTTGGACAATATTCAGTATACTGTCATTCCCTGAAACTAAATTGATACTGAATCAAAAGTATTGGTATAATGAGTTATTACATACTTTTATAATACTTAAAATTGTTTGCTCTACCCTGGACTGCTTTGCAAAGAGTAAGATCATAGAGTTTTTTGTTACTTTTTGCTCAATCTTTATTTAAGGCCTAAGGTTGTATTGAATCTTATAATTTGTGTTTGGTATTCCCTTGGCCTTTAGAAATTTAAATTCTTAAATACTATTTTAAACAAGTCAAATTTATCATGTGTGAGCACCTTGAGGACAGAGATTATTCTTTATCCAGTGTCTTACAGAATATGTTCAATATATGATATTAGTTTTTGCTGTAACATATTCTAATGTGTGTATCATCTACCTTAACCAATATACTTTTAAATCTTGTTTAACTTCCTTAAGATATAAGATGACGCTTTTGCTGTTTTTAACTTATATTTGTGGGGGAAGCCAAGATGGCTCAATGGGTTAAGCGCTCACTTTGCAGCTCCAGGGTCCAAGGATCAAGTCCTGGTCCCAGCCCATGTGGACCCACATGCTAATCTGGCATGTGTTTCCCGTGTGGGAGGCTCCGCAGTTGGGTTCTTACTGGGGTTAACTTTTCATGTGGGAGGACCCCAGTTTGGCCCCCAGCTTGCAGGGGTGTGCCTCCCATGTGGGAGGCCCCTGGCTCAGTTCCACCTGGTGAGGTGCCCCCACCCATGGAATGCAACTATGTTGAAAACTGATGTATGTACAACTATAGAGACTGCTCTGGGCTCTCCCCCTTCTCTCTGTCTCTGTCTCTGTCTCTCTGTCTCTCTGTCAAAATCAATAAAATCTTTAACAAAACAAACTTAATTTGTGTTACTTAAATAATTTTTACCTATAGTTCCTCTTATTTTTTTCTCTACTATATAAAGAAGGACTATATTATTGAAATACTGAATCTAATAGATACCCCTAAATAAGCATTTATTATTATTATTATTATTATTGTTATTATTTTGATCATTGTTATTGTGATTTTGCAATTTGTTATTCACTCTTGGCCAAACCTGAAACACCAGCTCTCATCTTGTCTATGTTGTAATTTTTGCATTTATTAACTACTAGCTTTTGATTACTACATGCTGTTTATTCTGTAACCTATCAAGTTTTATAAATACCTTTTCACAGTTTTAATTTTCATTAAAAATTTTTATTTTATTTTATTTTTGGTATAAAAACACAAACACGCAAAAAGGATAATAAAAATAATCTGTATGCCTACTATCCAGAGAGAGATCATCTTTTTTTTCAGATTTATTTTTATTGTTTTTGACAGAGAGAGAGACAGAGACAGAGAGAGCAGGAAGGGCCCAGAGCAGTCTCCATAGGTGAACGTCATCAGTTTTCTAGAAAGTTTCATTCCGCAGGTAGGCACGGGACTTAACAGGACAGGAACCAGGCCAGGGGCCTCCCACATGGGAAGCATGCCCAGGGCAAGAGCCAAACTGGGGACCTCCCACATGAGAAGCTTGCCCCAGCAAGAACCGAACTGGGGGCACACCCCAGGTCAGCATATGGGTCCACACCGGCCCAGGGGCCAGGATTCAATCCTGGAACCTGGGGACTGCAAAGCACGCACTCAATCCGCTAAGCCATCCTGGCTTCCCCAGAGAGATCATCTTTTAACTATTTGATGTGTTTCCTTCTGCTCTACTTTTTGTGTATATAAGTACTCTTTTGAAAAAAGTGAATTATACTGGATACTATTTTTAAACTGCTGTTTTTTTTTCTCAGTAGATACCGGTAATAGAACTTTTCTTATGCCATTATTTATATTTTTCTACAATCTAATTTTAAGGGCTGTAGTTAGAAATTATCCAGTTGTATAAATGTGTCATATATTTAGCCAGGTAGTCCAGTTTTTCGCTAATATTAAGAGTATTACAACTTATGGTGCTTATTTACACAGTTTGAAAATTTTAAACATAAAAAAGGTTATAGATATGCAGAAACATATATGAAGACTGATCTTCAAAAAAATTGATATGTCCAAAATTACTGAGGTAGGCAGTGAGAAATCTATTTCATCTTGGATTTATTCTTTTTCAATCATACACTCTGGTTGGCTTTAGCCAAAGTTCATTATCCATTGAGAAATTGAAATTTGGCTAAGAGGAATTGAATTTCTTACTGTTGCAATTTTATTAAGCAGAGTATACATCTAACTTTTTCCATTTATGCTAGTCATTTTTTTGTCACAATCTTTGAATAAAAATACCTTATTATAGTTACATCGTATAGTTATTGTATATATTAACATATTTGTGTTTTTAAGTGAATTTTGCCATTTATTTTGGTTATAACTACAGCATATTTGTTCATTTATTCTTTTGTTTATTGAACTGTGTTAGGCATTGTTATTAAAGTCTAAAATCTCAGAATTTTTTTATATTGAAAGAGTAAAGCAACTAACAATCATAATAACTTTTGTTTCTATAAGATAGAAATAACTATCTGAACTATTACTGAAAGATTTAAAAATCACTATTAGTATAGCTAAACTAATTGATAACCTTACATTATCTCTTGTATTCTCCAAGTGATCTATATTTGATGTATGTTTCCAATAGGTTCATTTCAACCAACAAATGAAATGATGCTCAAGTTCTATAGCTTCTACAAGCAGGCAACTGAAGGACCCTGTAAACTTTCAAGACCTGGATTCTGGGATCCTATTGGAAGATATAAATGGTAATTTTATATAGAAAGCTATAAAGAAATTTTACTTTAATGACATAATTATCATGTGATTGTTATTTATGTGGTTATGTATTATCCTATGTGCAATGTGGTCTAGGCACCAGATACAACATTTATCTTTCATCTGTTCTTAACATAATTTCACACAAATAGGAAAGTCTTGGAGAAGAGAGAAAACCAATAAGATCAAAAGGAGTAGGTGCATCAAAGATAATAAAACATTTGTAGTTATTAGTCTTTCCCTTTATGGAATTTTTATGTCAGGAGCAACTCCCAAACTAAGTTAAAGAACAAACAAACTCTCCTGATTCTTTGACCTGCAATGAAAAACAATTACTTTTTCTTGTCAAGTGACATTGTTTGCTTTGAGCCTTTAAGATAATAAGTAACTAGGAACACAACTCAAGTACTGTCATACTTACAGTTTATCTAAGCTGGGGGTGGCGAACCTATGGCACACGTAGCAATTATTTCGGCACGTGGAGCTGTGAATACCATTTTAAAAATTATTGCTTATGCTCTTATAGACATAAAAATAATCGACACCTCTATCTCACTCGATGGGTTGGCACGCAAGTCGAGCAAGTATACTCTTATTTCATAAACTTTGGCACTCAATCGCCAAAAGGTTCACCACCCCTGAAAGCTGTCGCTCCTGTCTCCCTATACTTGAATAGAAATTTGATTTTTAATATACTTAAAAGAATCACAAAATATATCTATATTTTTTAAAGATATATTTTTATTGTTTTTGACAGAGAGAGACAGAGAGAGACAGAGAGAAGGGGGAGGGCCCAGAGCAGTCTCCATAGTTGCACATCATTGGTTTTTCCACATAGTTTCATTCCACAGGTGGGCGCGGGGCTGCACAGGGCAAGAACTGGGCCGGGGTCTCACCCGGTGAGAACCAAACTGGGGGCACTCTCTAGTTCAGCATATGGGTCCACTCGGGCTGGGACTAGGATTGGATCCTTGGTCCCTGGGGCTGCAAATTGAGCGCTTAATCCACTGAGCCATCCCGGCTTCCCCCAAATCACAAAATATTTAAAGATACTTTTGCCATTTTTCCAATTAACAGTTGTTGTTTTAAATACTATTTAAGACTTTATAAATGTCTAACATGGGCTGACCATAAGTACTGTTTTGAATGGACAGTACTGTTTATTTCCTGTTTGTCCCATCGTTTTCATATAAATGTCACTTTTGTCCCTTTTTTAATTTTTTGTAAAAAAACTGAATGGTGAGTTGTTTATCATAATGCTCTATGCTAATCAAGGTGCAGTAAAACTACTAGTGTGATGAAAGAGGAAGTTCCATTGACTTTATCCAGTCAGGGCCAGACTTCTGAGGTAGCAATGATCAGCTGCCTCCCCCTTGCTTGTCTGCAGGGGCAGGCAATTCAAGAGGCGGTCTGAATGCGCATAAACTACTGGAATGGGCTCATCTGGCTGTTTGCTTCCATCTGGTTAGGAGTGTGGGTGGGATGCAATGACTGTATCTTACTGTTATTTCTACCATCATTTCACCCATAGAGATTCTTCCTGTCCTACATTCAGTTTGATTCGGACTTTTCAGAATCATTTCAGTTCAACAGGCTGTTAGCTTGTTTTATTTTATTACAGTGGAACTCTCTGGTAGGACATGAGCATACACCTGCTTGTGATGGCAGTTGGGGTGTTCATTATTATTATTATTTTTTTTTTCTTTCATGTATTCATAAAGTCCAAAATTTGCTGTATAAGATTACTGCATTGGAGAAATATAGTATGACCGTAGTGAAATATAGTCCCCCTCTACTTAAATTTTTCATATGAGTTCTCTCACTGGAGAATAATTGTTAGCTCCATATGTTCATGTAATAAAACTTTTGTTATCATCTTACTTTTTCATGAATAGGGAACATCACATAAACCCTGCCTCGTTTTTGTCATCCCAATATCCCGTTTTTGTCTCAAGGAAATATGGTCAGTCTAGTCTAACAAAACATCTAACGTAGTCTAACATAGACTGTACGTTATGAACTGAGTATGCTAATTGGTGGAGCATGTCTTAAGGGTCACACATAGTGATGGCTAAATTTCTTCACTCTGAATTGGAAGTCCTTAAATTGATTTCTTTTGTAATTTACTATAATTTTATCTAAGATCTTTATGAATAGTCATAAGATAATAGGTTAAGTATAATAGCAACATGTTACTTAATCTGTTTTAAGAAAATTTATTTATTTACTTCACAATTTTCCCTCGGAATTGACCTTTGGTGAAGTTAAACTGCTTCTGGAAAAAAGGTATACAAAGAAAGGTTTTCATTTGAGGCAAAAATTTTAAAGGACTATTCTCATTATCTAAGGAGTTAAAATTTTTCTATCCCTCACTTTTATTTTTAGAAGTAAGAAACTATTTCCGTTTTTCAAATGTATAAGTTAGACTCTTAAACTAATGAAAACTTTTAACCGAAACATCTGTTCATCTAAAACATCTAGTCCTCTAAAATATTCATTTAAAGAATTTTTAGCAAATACTTATGAATAGTCGATAGTTTCTGTGGCTTAATATAGGCTGTATAATCTATAGTTGTGTTATATACCTTTTAGTTTTAAATACTACTTAATCTGTAGTTTATTCACTATGATTTTTCTTCAAGGTGAGACATTTAAAGAGATCCTTTGGAAACATCACATGAACTTAAATAGGGCTTGTTTATCAACTATAAATTATATTCTGAACAATTGAAAAAGCAAGTGTCTTATTATTGTTATTTAAATGTTTTCATTTTTAGGGATGCTTGGAGTTCATTGGGTGATATGACCAAAGAGGAAGCTATGATTGCATATGTTGAAGAAATGAAAAAGGTAGGGAAAATAATTCACAGTAGAAGATAAAAGTATTCAGAGCAGTTCTAATGTAATTTTGTTATCAAGCAAATTAGCTGCTTTATTTTAAGGAACATTTAAGGAGATTGCAATATGTTAAAATATATAATCTAGAATATTGAATTATTAGGGCTTTATCTGTCTTATCAAAGTTCATCTTAAGGTAAGTATTTTTTCTTTTTAAAGATTTATGTTATTGTTATTGAGAGAAGGTGAGAGAGAGTGGGAGAGAGAGAACAGGGGAGAGCCCAGACAGTCTCCATAGTTGTACATCATTAGTTGTGACATAGCTTCATTCCATACAGGTGGATGTGGAGCTGCACCGGGCAGGAACTGAACAGGGGGCTCCCCACATGGGAGGTGAGAACCTTTGCCTCCATGCCATCCCAGCAGTTACCAGTTGCACCTCAGTTCAGCATACGGGTTTGCACAGGCTGGGGTCAGGATTCCATCCCTGGACCTCACAGTTGCAAATCAAATACTCAATCTGTTGAGCTATCCCGGCATCCCGTTTTTTTCCTTAAGATACATCACATTGTGGATACATTCCATTTTGTTCTTTTGTTTTTGCTTTTCATCTTCCCTATCTTTCTATGTAGTTGACTCCTGCAGAAAGTGTAGAAATAGGAGTCTTTAAAAATGTTGATGTCCTGGGAATGCCGGTATAGCTCAGTGGTTGAGTGCTTGTCTTGCAATCTCGAGGTCTGGGGTTTGATTCCTGGCCCCAAACCATGCAGCCCCATGTGCTGAACTGAGGCACAACTGGTAACCCCCAGGATGGCTCGGTTGGAGGCCCCGGGTTGGGTTTTCACCCCATGCGGGCCCACTTACAGCTGTGTGGAGTGAAACCATGTCACAACTAATGATGTGCAACTATGGAGACTGCTCTGGGCTCTCTCCCCATTCTCTCTCTCTCTCTACCCTTTACTTTCTCTCAAAAACAATAAAATAAAAAATTTTTTTTTAAATATTGATTCCCCTAACTCAGGAGTCTGGGAAGTATCTAGACTGCCTTAAAAGCATTTCTTTGGAACTTTTTATTTAGGAGAAATAGTTAACAAAATTGCCCAACAATGTTCTTATATACCTTTTGACTCATAAGCTGAGATATACCTATCACTGTACTTCTCAGTAATAAGCATTTTTCTGTGAATGCAAAGCAGAATAAGGTAAGGATGCTTTTAGTTTCTCTGGTCACATCTAAAAAGTGCATTTCTTATTAACCAGCTCTTCTAAGTCCATTTAATGAATGGTTTACAGGAACAAACTTACGAAAAAGTCATAGAATTTAAAGGTAATCTGAGTGCCTTTTTATAAAGGAACATTTTTATGTTGGAGAGAGATCACAAGGTGTGAAATCTAGGTCTGTTTGATAATCTTAAATTATCTTTGAACATAAAGAAAATCTTTAAAAACAAATTGTTTTGTTTTGTTTTGTTTACCAGATGGTTTGATGATATTAGTAATTTCTGTTTGGTAGATTCAAACTAGTTTTTGTTCTGTTTTATTTTGTTTTCATCACTTCTAGACTGCCAAAGCTGTGCCCTTTGTTACATTTTCAGCTTTTTCATTGGAACTTTGTTTGTAATAGAGGACAAAGTTTAGTTCTTTTGGCTGGGAACTATATCAGTAAGACAACAAAGGAGCCTTTCAAAAGCAGAGAAATAGAATCTAAAGTCTTCTTATTTTATAACTATTCCTTTCTCTTTACCTTAAATAGTATTATAAATTTTAGGACATACTCTTAATGTAAAGGTGAATTGGCACATTAAGTAAAAATTTACCTATTTTTCCTGACAAAAGTTAATAATATAGCCATAGTTTAAAGTGGGAGAAAAGTGAAAAATGGGTATTCCACTGTTAGCTGTCTTAAAATACTTCCACTGTACCTATAGATTTCTGTAACTATCTCTCTAATTAAAAGAATACACCAGCTGTTTTTCAGTGAGACTTAAAATTTTTCATTTCATCCTGTAAATACAATAAAGTTTATAGGAAACTTTTAGAGGTAAATTTAAAACTATTAGGCTATATGTAGATTACAAATTTGATTAGTCTTTTAAGTTATTTTCAGAATTTAGCTTTGTGGATATCAATAGATAAAATTTCATACTTCAAATAATCATGCAGGATAGTACATTATCCCAAAGATATTATTACTGAATTTGGGACTTTTACTAATAGCAATAATTTACTCACTGAAGCAGCCATTAAAATTATATTCTTAAATATAGTTCACAAAGCACTGTTCTATTGCTCTTTAGAATTACTCTTTCAGTACGAATTTCATTCCATGCCTTTGCATTCTGTCGCTGTCTCTGCCTCTGTGTGTGTGTGTGTGTGTGTGTGTGTGTGTGTGACAAGTTATGTACTCCATTTATTTAGTTCTGATATTTTAAGTCCATAATTCACTTTCTTTATGGGGTATGAGAAACCCAAGCACTGAATCAAATAGGCCTATTTAAGAACAAATTTGAGAAAGAGGTTTTCAAAATAATCTTTAATTGAGAGATAACTAAGAGAAATCTGGTTTGGAAGAAGACCAAAGTGGGTGTTAAGTGGGGGTCAGGGTAGGATATGTGGTTGGCTTTCCAGATTCTGCTGCCAACTCTTTATACTGGTATACTCAGGACTGAGATATTGGGCACACCTCAAAATGTCAGAGGCATTTGGGATACTTGAAATAGTGATTGCTGAGATTGTTTATTAAACGAAGAGTAGAGCATTGAGATTTAGATGGCTTTAAGGGACATGTTCATCTGACATAAAAAGCCCTAGGAATGTAGTCTTTGCTTTATAGTACAGTATTTTGTATTCCATAGTGTAAAGCAGGGGCATCCAACCATTTGGCTTCCCTGGGCCACATTGGAGGAATAGTTTTGGGCCACACATAAAATTCACAGACACTAATGAAAGCTGGTGAGCTGTAAAAAATATCACCAAAATATCTCATGTTTTAAGAAATTTTATGAGTTTTTGTCGGGCCACATTCAAAGACGTCCTGGGCCACATGTGGCCCGCAGGCCATGGGTTGAACAAGCTTGGACTGTAAAGGGACTGACTTCTGTTTGAATCATATCTCTGGGGATGCGGGGATGGCTCAGTGGGTTGAGCGCTCACTTTGCAGCACCGGGGACCAGGGCTGGAGTCCCGCCCCGGCCCGTGGGGAACCATATGCTGAACTGGGAGCTCCCGCAGTTCAGTTCTCTCTCTGTCTCTGTATCTCTCTCTCACTCTCTCTCTCTCTCTCTCTCTCTCTGTCAAAATAAATAAATAAATAAATAATTGAATCCTATCTCTGCCATTTATTAGCGGTGTCTTTGGTAATATCAAAGTAAACACTACAATATGGTTTTATTTTCTGGTTTGAATCTAATTCTCAGAATAGAAAACTATAATAATTATTATTATAATTCAAATACAACACAAATCATGAATCTATAATAAGCTATAAAAGTGGTCCCAGCCTTACAATAAGTATTTCCTTTAGCAAAAAAGACAGTTTATGATTAAAGCATTCTCTTTAGGCCTATCTGTTGATAGGAGCAGCAATTAGATAATTTACTATGAGCTATGAGATTAAATTATAATTACTAAAACCAGTTATTATTAACATAGTTCATTTTGTATAGTCTTCTCAAAAACCCCTCTTCTCTCTCTCTCTCTCTTCCTTTTCTTTCTCACACATAGCACACACAGTAGTGGTGGTTATGGGTATATATCCCAGTTTAAAATCACATTACACTTGCTGATTACCATAGACTACTGACTGATGACCTTTTCTTTATCTGGTTTAGAAATAAAAGCATGCTGCTTGAACAAAAATTTTAGGGAGGAAAGCGGGAGTGGACACTGGATATATGGTGATGGAAGGGGAGCTGATTCTGGGTGGTGAGCACATAATGCAATGCATAGGTGATGTGATGTGGATTTGTACATCCGGAAACTATCTAATTGTTACTAATCAATGTCACCCCAATAAATTTAACAATAAAAAATAAATTAAATAAATAAAAAATAAAATTTTAGAGTTTTAATCTGTATTGTTTACTAAATACACTCTATGTGCTGGATGCTGGAAATACAGGAGTGGTCAAAAACATAGGAAGACCTTTTTTCATTGAGTTCATGTTCTATTGTGAAAGGCACTAAACCAGCAATAAAGCAGGGAGAGTAACTAACAAATCTGAGGTGATTGTTAATTTTAAAGATGCAAGTACAAGGTGTTATTTTAAAGCTGCATATGAGCTGCAGAAATGTACAAGAAAGATAAAAGATTTTGGTTGCTTAAAATAGTAAATTTGTTAATTTTAGTAAAAGTAAGCTATGTAAATGAAAAAAATCCAAACACTGAAAGTGTATACAATGAAAAATGAGTTCCATATTCCCTCTATTTTAAATCTTAAGTGGTGCTTTCTTTTAATTGTATTTTATAGATTGATTCTTAAGATATATATATATATATATATATATAGACATCCTGTTTAAAAACAGAAAACTAAGAATAGCTCTTTGCCTATAAAAAAGTTCATGTATATTTTTCCAGTCAGCACGCACAAAGTTAACCTTAGTGTTTTTAATATGTACAAAATATTCATCTATGGAAATAATTTAATTTCTTTTATCAGTCACCTATTGATGGCTATTTATTTGAATGTCTTTTCAGTTAATGTACCTTGCTCTTTAAATTTGAAGACTCTTAATTGGCCCATAGTTATAAAGTTGTCTGAAAGTAATTATTATTTCCTACTTTACTTCTGTGCCCTTTTAGAATACCATTGTGTTAGAAAACAGACATAATAACTTTATACTAACCCCACAATTGTCTATTTTATTTAACATTAGTGCCCTTAGTATTTTTTTTTTTTTACAGGTAACCAAATCTTAAGTGTCTTTATTTTGCTTTAGTCATCATTTGAACTGAAGACAATATTTGACATGTCATACATATTTTTAAAATGTGTGCATCTACTCAGCCACCTTGAGTGGAGCCCAGTACCCTTAGTGTTTAATGCACAATATATAGATTATTGTGTAGAACTTCACAGTAAACTTACATTAAATGCCTTCAAAATGAAACAATTTTTTTTATTAATTTCAGAAAGAAAATACTTTTAAGTCTTTAGTATACGTGAAACTTTTCTAGTAGGGCATATACAATATACGTTAAGTATTTAATTATTATAGATACTTTGGGAGTCTATATATGAATCTCATATCTCAAAATTATCAAGACAAGTTTTAAATGTTATATTATTTGATACTATAAAGATCAGATTAATAGTTTTTTTTTGTTTCACAATATTTGTTTCTTTTGATTATAGATTCTTGAAACTATGCCAATGACTGAAAAAGTTGAAGAATTGCTACATGTCATAGGCCCATTTTATGAAATTGTAGAGGACAAGAAAAGTGGCAGAAGCTCTGATTTAACTTCAGGTGGGACTATTTTACCTCATTTTAAATTCAACAACTGATAACATTATGCATGAATTAATTTTTATTTGTCTAATTTTTTTTTTAATTTTACATGCCAGTCCAACTGGAGAAAATCTCTAAATACTTAGAAGGTAGGAATAATGAAATTCATGTAAAAATTTTGTTTCAAATTTACATGCCAAAGAATTCTGCACAAATTTATATAACTACAAGCTTGTCACTCAAGAGTTTTCAATCGAAGCAAACACAGTGCATTTAATTACAAAATATTGTAGGTCTTTAAGTTTTAACCTCTAAGTTATTGCAACATGGTAGCTGGTTCTCTTAGTATATCCAAAATTATAACAGAATTGATAATTTTATTTTGATGGATTATACTTTCTGTTTTGCTTTATGAATTATATTAGCAATACCATGGCTGAAATGATTTTCTAGCTAATTTTAAAGTGACAAATTTACAGTATATTTTAACTGTAGCTTAGCAAACTAAAACAAGATATCAGTGAATTCACTTTGCTTGCTTTTTCATTTTAGAATTATGTTCTCAGTAAAGAATTGCAAGGTCTATCTTTTATATACTATCAGGAGTTGAATAATATGCACATTTGCTGGTATTAACTGTAAACATTTGCTCTTAAGTTTTTAAGAAAGCAGAGTGAAATGAGTCCATGAGAGTCATTTAAAACGAAAATTATAAATGTTTTCATATATATGGTATCCTGTCATCTCTGCTTACAAGGCGTCTTTTACAAATTAATGGAAATGACACTATTTCATGACAGTAATCATCCTGTTTTCTCATAAGGTTTGCAGTTTGTGTCTCCATAGCAACTGATTGTGACTGCTTACTGGGCGTAACCCTGTACCACTCCCTCAATATCTGATTTGCCTAGAGAAGTCAAATAATATCAAATAATCTTCCTTACTCATGCATATTCAGTTAAAAAAAATAATTGTTTTCTCTGTATGAAGTATGTTTTTAGTGTGCAGAGGGGAGTAAATTTGGATCTGCTCCATCAGTGTTCAGTAGGCTAAATTAGTTTATAACTGATTATGAAAACAAGGAAGAGTAAATAACAATAATAATAATAATAGTAATAAATGTTCAGGTCCATAATCCTTTAGCTGTAATTTAAAAATTTTAAAAACTTGATATATCATAAGTTGTTTATTTAGTTTGTTTTGTAACTCATTTGGTAGCAAAACTTGTCCTGACATGAACTAATTGAGGAACAAACACTGATGTGAAATAACATGAAGCTATTTTAAGTCTGTTTAGCCTATCTAGAGTGACTATTTGTTTTGCTACAAAAATCTTAATTTATTTTTAGTGAGAGCTGCCTAGACTCTGTTGAAGGTGTTAACATACTATACAGCAATATATAATACATATGTGGCCTTTGTAAAATTAGAAAAAACTCTGTATTTTGAATCATATCTACATCCAAGGTGGTAAGGGACATGGACCTGTAGATAATTTATTTAACCTATCTCATGTACATTTAAATGGTTTCCTGGGGAAGCCGGGATGGCTCAGTGGGTTGGGCACTCACTTTGCAGCGCAGGGGACCAGGGATCGAATCCCAGCCCCGGCTGGTGGGGACCCACATGCTGAACTGGGGAGTGCCCCCAGCTCAGTTCTCTCTCTCTGTCTCTCTCTCTGTCTCTTTCTCTGTCAAAAACTAAACCTTTAAATGGTTTCCTCTTCTGATCTTCAAAAAAATGCTGCTGGAAGTTAACCATATACAAATGTCATTTTACATATGTGCAAGGATGTCTGTAAGAAATAATATTAAAAGTATAATTGCTAGATCAAAGCATATGGGCATTTGATGGGTATTTGCAGTTTTGTAAGATAGTGCCACATTGCAAGACAGTCTGCAATCTTTACTTTTTTTGTTTTTTGGTTTTTTTTGCTGGCTGCATGTCATTTATTTTCCACCTGGTACAATGCACAGGATTACAAGTATCAGAAAGGTGTTCAAGCAGCTTGGATAGTAAAGAGCGATGTTCTCTCAAGTTCCATTTTGGTATTTTGCTGTTTTGACAGAAAAGAACCCAACTGCTTCTACTTGCGGCAGCCTGCCTTAGTCTGTGGGGTGGGGTGGGGTGGGAGTAGGGAGGAGAAGAGGCGAGTAGAGGCTCAGAAGAGCCTCTGGAAGTGTGGTGGCTCATGGTGGCCACTCAGGATGGGGGCCCTGTGCGGGCTTCACTAGCCTGGCCACCAGGCTGTTTCTTTTTTTTTTTTTTTTTTTTTTTTTTTTTTTTTTTTTTTTTTTTTTTTTTTT
>PVKE010041224.1:0-14271 GCA_004027555.1 Craseonycteris thonglongyai | reverse complement strand
TTAAAAGAAGTATGGATTTATTAGAAATGGAGCAGAAGAAGTGTGGGGCTTTTTAACAATTCTTGCTGTTTAAACACAGTATCTTTGGTATTTTTATCAGAAAATCTCAAGCCTATTCAGATTTGTGGGGGGAGGGGGAGGGAATTATCCAGCCTGTACTTTATATGTGGCTTTTTCACTTTAAAAAACTATTTATCTTTCACCTGGTTGGGGAATACATTTTTCATTATACATTCCCTGTATTAATCTTTCCATTTTCTAAAAATGTGTTTTAATATTGACATATAAAATTAAATTGTTCATAATGAAATCTTCAAACACAATGGGAACCTTGATTTTTTTCAAGTGAAGCTTTGTGTATCTTTATGTACTATGCATTTATTTTATGGAATAGATTCCCAAAGGAGGGATTTCTCAGCTGAAGTGTATAAGAACTTTTAATTGAAGTGTAAGTTGTGTACAGTGAAATGCTCAAATCTTAAGTATATAGTTCAATAACTTTGAAAAATGCGTACACTTATGTAACTATGCTCCCTATCAAGAAACAGAACATTTGGGGAAATCAGGATAGCTCAGTGGGTTAAGTGCTCACTCTGCAGCCCCCCGGGGACCAAGGATTGAATCCGGCCCTGGCTTATGCAGACCCATATGCTGAGCATGGGAAGCACACCCCAATTCAGTTCTTGTCCCCAACCCCCACCAGTTCAGCCCAGGGGTTCAAGAGGGTGTGCCTCCCCCATGAGGGAGGCTCCCAGCCCTGTTCCTGCCCTGTACAGCCTCCGCCCACCTGTGTGGAACAAAACCATGTCAAAAACTGATGACATAATGTTACAACTATGGTAACTGCTCTGGGCCCTCCCCCTTCTCACTGTCTCTGTCAAAAACAATAAAATGAATCTTAAAAAAAAACATTTTTATCACCCCAAGAACTTTCTTTATGCTTCTTCCCAATCCACAGCCTACACCTCATGCGAAAGACACTACTAATCTGATTTCTATTACCAGATTATTTTTGCCTGTTCTTCAATTTCACATAAATCAGGGGGGTGGGGAGGTGGGGAGTATATATATTTTTGTGCATAGGTTTTTTTCATTTAGCATAATGTTTTTGGGAGTCACAGTGTTTTTATGTATCACTTGTTTACTTCATTTTATTGCTTTATAATATTTTATTATATATTTACAGTATTATATACCAGTTTGTTTATCCCAGTCTCCTGTTGATTGACATCTGGACTGTTTCTAGTCTAGAGCTATTATGAATAAAATGTGCTATGAACGTTTTTGTAAAAGGCTTTTTGTAGACATACATTTTTCTCTTGGATAAATTTCTAGGAATGATAATGCTGAAACAGGGTAGATGTATGGATAATATTCTAAGAAGTTGCCGGATAATTTTTCAAAAGGATTAATACTATTATATCTTGCATTTCAGCAGCAATGTATGAAATTTCAGTTGCTCCACATTCTCTCCAATGATTGATGTTAAGGTTCTTTTGTTTTAGCCTTTCTACTAAATGTGCAGTAGGATCTCATTGTGCTTTTAATTTGCATTTTCCTGATGACTAATAATATTGAGCTCTTTTTCTTGTTCTATCGGCCAGTCTCATACCTTCTCTTAGAGAATGTCTTTTAAAATCTTTTGCCCAATTGTTTAGTATGGTTGTCTGTCTTATTATTACTGATATATAAGATTTTCTATATATTCTAGATATAAAGACTCTGTCAAATATGTATTTGAAAGATTTTTTTTTCCAGTCTGTGGCATCCTTTTTTTCTTCACAATATCTTCTAATGAGTAAATGTACACAATTTTTATGAAGTCCAATTTATCACTTTTTTATATATACGAGTTTTCTATATACTCTCTAAGAAATCTTTGCCTATCATAAGATTGCTAAGATATCCTCTTATGTTTTCTTTTTTTTTTTTTTAAGATTTATTTTTATTATTTGAGAGAAAGAACGAGGAAGAGGGCCCAGAGCAATTTCCACAGCTGTAGGTCATCAGTTTTCGAATTGTTTCATTACACACAGGTGCATGTGGGGGCCATACAGGGCAGGAACCAGGCCTGGGGTCTCCCGCATGGGAGGTCTGTCCTCCAGTGGGAACTGAACCGTGGGCCTCTCACGTGGGAAGCACACCCTGCACATAGGAACTGAACTGGGAGCCTTCCACAAGGGAAGCGCACCCCAGTTCAGCAGATGTGTCTGCACCCTATGGCCGCAAAGCAAGTGTTTAACCCACTGAGCCATCCCAACAGTCCCATGTTTTCTTATAATTGCTTTATAGTTTTAGCTTTTATGTTTAGGTCTGGGATCTATTTTGAATTAATTTGTGTGCTTTTTTTCCATACACCTATCCAGTTATCTCAGAATCCATTTGTTGAAAAATTTTCCTTTTCCACTGAATTACTTGTCAAAATTGCTTTACTTTCACCTATAACAAATATCATTTAAGTGTATGTATGTGTATCTATTTTTGGACTCTGTTCTATTCCATTGATCTCTTTCATGTCCTTTCACACTGTCTTGATTACTAGAGAGATCATAAATCTTGAAGTCAGATAGGATAAATCCTCCAATGCTGGTCTGCTTTTTAAAAATTATTTTGGTGCTGCTAAGTCTTTTATTCTTTTAAATAATTTTTAAGTCAGCATACTAATTTTTAAAGAAAAACTGCTTTGATTTCATTTTGATTGCATTTAAGGATAATTGACATTTTAATGTTAGACTTAACATTGAATGTTTCAACTCGTGATCATAGTATGCTATTTCACTTATTTATGCTTTTCTAAATTTCTCTAAGTTATCTTTCACAATTTCTATTTAAAAGTTTTAAACACCTTGTATTCAATTTATATATTTTTTTACTTTGGAAGCTATTGTAAATAGTACATTTTTCATATTTTAATGCTTTATTGCTAATATCTGAAAATATCAAATTTGTATTCTGGGACATTGTTAAATTTATTTACTTGAATTGTTTTTCTGTAGATTTCTTAGTTTTCTGTGTATAAAATCTTGTCTTCTGCAACAACACGCATTCTATTGCTTCCTTTTCAGACTTTATGCTTTTTATTCTTTTTGTTGTCTTATTGCATTGGCTAGGACTTCTACAATGTTGAATAGAAGAGGTAAATCTTGTATTCTCATTATTTTTGTTGAGGTATAACAGACTTAATATTATACAAGTTTCCTTATATATTCTAGATATAAAGCCTCTGTTAAATTTTTTTTAATCTTTTTGTGTTCAACACAATGATTCAATATTTATATAAACTGTGACATAATCATCATACTAAGTCTAGTTAACATCCGTTGCCAGACATAGTTACAAATTTTATTTATTTTGCTTATAATGAGAAATACTATCTAAGATATACTCTCTTAGTGACTTTCAAATATGCAATACACTATTATTAACTATAGTCACCATGTGTAAATTACATCCCAGGACTTAATTATTTTGTAATTGGAAGATTGTACCTTTTGATCCACTCTGCCCACTCCTCACCCTCTGCCTATGGCAACCACCAATATATTATCTGCATTTATAAGCTTGTTTTTGGTTTGCTTTTATATTCCACAAATAAATGAGAGCATATGGTTTTTGTCTTTCTCTGCCTGACTTATCTGTCTTAGCATAATGCCTTCAGGGCCCAGCTAGTCACAAGTGACAGAACTGCATTCTGTTTTATGACTGAATAACACTCCATTATATATATATATATATATATATATATATATATGCCACAATATCTTTATCCATTTATCCATCGATGGACACTTAAGATTGTTTGCATATCTTATTCCCATTCCTTGTATTTAATATTTTACCATTAAGAATAATATAAATTGTAGGCTTTTCCTATACATCTTTATTAGGTTAAAAAAATGTTTTTATAATCCTAATTGTTTTAAAGCTTTCATCATAACCATATTTTTTCAGATCCTTTTGCCATACCTTAAAATAATGGTGTGATTGACATATGATTTACATTGATTTTTATGTATAAAATCAACCTTACATTCCTGGATTAAACCTCATTTGACCACAGAATATTATCTCATATATATTATTGAATTGGATTTGCTAAAATTTTATTATAGGTCTTTTGGTCTTGTGCTCATGAAGGTTTTGGGGTTGTTTTGTTTGTTTATTTTTAATTAAATTTATTACAGTGACAACATTGGTTAATAAGATTATGTAAATTTCAAGTACACATCTCTCTATAATACATTGTCTGCCAAAGTCTAATCTTCTACCATAGCTATAAATTTGATGGCTTCAGCCTCCCTCTCCAAACCTTCCCCTCTAATAAGCACCATACTGTTGTCTCTCTCTGAGTTTTTTTTTGTGTTGTTTGTTCATTTGTTGCTCTGTTTTATATCCTACATATGAGTAAAATCTTATGGTTCTTGTCTTTTTCTGTCTTATTTTGCTTAGCATGATACTCTGGAGATCCATCCATGTTGTTGCAAATGGCGGTATTTCACCTTTTGTTATGTCTGAGTAATATTCTGTTGAATATGTGTACCACATCTTTATCCAGTCATATATCAAGGAACACTTAAGTTTTTGATGTCTTGGCTACCATAAATAATGCTGCAGTGAACATGGGGGTACATATATCTTTATTAATAAATGTTTTTAAATTTTTTAGGTACATACTCAGAAGAGGTTTTGTTGGATCATACGATTGCCCTATTCTTAATTTTTTGAGGACCTCTATACTGTTTTCAGTAGTGGCTGTACCAATTTATATTCCCACCACCAGTGTATGAAGGTTCCTTTTTTTTCCATATCCTCTCCAATGCTATTATTTCTTACCTTGTTGATAATAGCCATTCTACCAGTAGAGTGAGGTAGTATCTGATTCTAGTTTTGATTTGCATTTTCCTAACAGCTAGTAAAGGTGAACTTCTTTTCATATATCTGATGGCCATTGTATGTCTTCTTGGGAAAAGTATTCACATCCTTGACCTATTTTTAAATTAGATTATTTGTTATTTTTGTTACTGGGTTATATGAGTTCTTTATATATTTTGGATATTAGTGCATTATCAGGGGCACTATTTGCAAATATCTTCTCCCATTAAGTTGGTTGCCATTTTGTTTTGTTCTTTTTTCTGTGCAGAAGCTTTTTAGTTTGATATAGTCCTGTTCATTTATTTTTGCTTTTACTTCCTTTGCCTTTGGAGTCAAATTCATAAAATCATGCCTGAGACCCAGGTCCATAAGTTCAGTACCTACTATGTTTTCTTCTATGTTATTGTTTCAGGTCTTATACTTAGGTCTTTTGGGCATTTTTAGTTAATTTTTATCTGTAGTGTCAAATAGCAGTCTAGCCATTCTTTTTCATGTGGCTTTCCAAAATTCCCAGCACCATTTATTAAAGAGGCTTTCTCACCATTATATGTTTTTGGCTCCTTTATCCAAAATTAGTTGCCAATATATTAATAAATGTAGGTTTGTTTTTTGGCTCTCAGTTTGGTTCCATTGGTTTCATGTTTGTATTTGCCAAAACTACTGTTTTAATTATTGTAGCAGTACAGTATAACTGAAGTCAGAGAGTGTGATACCTCTAATGACCTTTTTTCTTAGGGTTGCTTTGGCCATTCAGGGTTTTTTTGTAGTTTCATACAAATTTGGTGATTTTTTGGTTATTTTTCTTTGAAAAATGCCATGGGCTCTTTGATGGGTATTGTATTAAATTTGTGTATTGCTTTGGGTAATATGGCCATTTTAACTATGTTGGTTCTTCTAATCCATGAATACAGAATATCTTTCCATCATTTTCTTTCTTCTTCAATTATTTTCGATAATGTCTTATAGTTTTCAATGTATAGATCCTTCACGTCCTTTGTTAAGTTTATATCCAGATATTTTATTCTTTTTGTTGCAATTGAATTATTTTTAATTCCTTTATCTAAAATTTCTTTATTTCTTATTATTTCTGATAGCTTTTTGGTGGAGTCTTAAGGGTTTTCTATATGAAGAACTATGTCATGTGCAAAATGATAGTTTGACTTCTTCGCTCCCAGTTGGAATGACTTTTATTTCTTTCTCTTGCATGATTGCTTTCGATAGTACTTCTAATACTGTGTTGAATAACAGTGGTGGAAAGGGTTATCCTTGACTTGTTCTTGATCTTAAAGGAAAAACTTTCAGTTTTTTACCATTGAGTATGATATTAGCTGATGATTTGTCATACTATATTAGTTAAGGTATTTTTCTTCTAAACCCATTTAATGAGTGTTTTAATCATTAATGAATTTTTTATCTTAGCAGATGCTTTTTGTGCATCTATTGATATAATCATATGATTTTTATCCTTTATTTTTTTAATGCGGTGTATCACATTGATCTATTTGCATATATTGAACCATCTTTGTGCCCCTGGAATGAATCCCACTTAATTATGATGTGTAACCTCTTTAGTGTATTGTTGTATTTGATTTGCTAATATTTAGTTTAGGATTTTTACATTTGTGTTCATCAGAGACAGTGGTCTGTAATTTTCTTTTTTTGTGTTGTTCTTGCCAGGTTTGGGTATCAAGATAATGTTGGCTTCACAAAATGAGTTAGAAACTATTGCCTCCTCTTCACTTTTTCAGAAGACTTTGAGGTCAGGTATTAAATCTTCTTTGAATGTTTGGTAGAATTCACTAGTGAAGCCATCTGGTCCTGGACTTTTATTTTGGGGGACGTTTTTCATGATTGTTTCAATTTTCTTACTGTTGATTATTCTGTTCACTTTTTCCAGTTCTAAAGGATTCAGTATAAAAAGGTCCTATATTTCTAATAACTTGTCCATTTCTCCTAGGTTATCAACTATGGTAATGGATAGCCTTTCGTAGTATTCTTGTATTTCTGTAGTATCCATTATAACTTCTCTTTTATTTCTGATTTTGTTTATTTGAGTTTGTTCTCTTTTTTCCTTAAATCTAAACAGAGGTTTCAATTTTATTAATCTTTTCAAGGAATCAGCTGTTGAATTAACTTTTTTTTACTGTCTTTTTGTTCTCTGATCATCGAATTCTGCTCTGATTTTTAGTATTTCCTTTCTTCTCCTGACTTTGGGCTTTGTTCATTTTCTAGTTCTTTAAGGTGAAATGTTAAATTGTTTATTTGAGTTTTTTCTTTTTTTTTTCTTTTTTAGGTAGGTCTGTAGTGATCACAACTTCCCTCTAATTACCACTTTTGCTGTATCCCAGTCATTTTAATATGTAGTATTTTTATTCTGATTTGTCTCTGTATCTTTTGATCTCTTTTTTAGTTATTCTTTGACCCAGTCATTGTTTTTTAACATACATATATTTGTGAGTTTTTTCCACTTCCTCTTTGTAGTTGATTTCCAAGCATTGTGGTTAGAGTATATACCGTATGTTTGGTGTGATTTCAGTTGTCTTAAGTTTCTTGAGGCTAGTTTTGTGTCCCAACATATGGTCTGTCTTTGAGAATGTTCTATGTGTACTAGAGAAAAAGGTATAATCTGGTGTTCTGGGATGAAAAGCTCTATAAATATTAATTATGTCCATTTGGTCTAATTTGTCATTTAGGCTAATATTTTCCTTTTGGTTTTCTGCTTGGGTATTCTAACCATAGCTGTCAATGGAGTATTTAGATCCTCTACTATAATTGTGTTTTTCTCAGTTTCTCCCATTAATTCTCTTAGTGTTGCTTTATGTATTTGGTGCTTCTGGATTGGGTACATATGTAGTAATAAGTGTTATGTTTTCTTGATGTGTTGTCCCCTTTATCATTATAAAATGTCCATCTTTGTTTTTTGTTACCTTTTTTATCTGTCAATCTGTTTTATCAGATATAAGTACAGCTACACTGCTTTCCCCTGGATGTCATTTTTTTGGAGTATCATTATCCACCCCTTCATTTTGAGTTTGTGCTTGTCCTTAAAGCTGGGGTATGTCTCCTGAAGATAGTACATAGTTTAGTTTTTTTGTTTGTTTGTTTATTTGTTTGTTTTTTTATCTTAACTAAAATGCAACTCTCTGACTTAATTAGTGAATTCGGTCTATTTAAACTTAGGGTGATTATTGATGTGGTATGAGGATTTCCTGTAGCTATTTTATCTTCTTTCTAATAGCTCACAGTTTCCATTATTTTCCCTTGTGTTTCTATTTTATTTTGGTGGTATTCTATGGTGTTTTGTCTCCATTTCCTCTTTTATGAGAATCTCAGTTCTGCCATTAAATGGTTACCATTAAGTTTATGTAAAAAAGTTTGAGTGGTTACCATTAAGTTTATGTAAGTTTCATATGTACAGTAGACTTTTTTCTTCAGCATATATCTTATCTCCATTCCCCTTTGTAAATTCAGATCTCTACCCCCTCCCTTTTTATGTTTTTGTTGTCACAAATTATCCTTTTTATTCAATGAGGTAATTTCCACATTGTCCCCCCCCCTTTTTTTTTTGCCTCCTTTATATTTTATACTATATTTCAGTGTTTAAAACTGTATTTTAAACAAGGATTGCAATTTTCTGCCTGTCTGTCTGCAATCATCTTGCTAATATTTTAATTTTCTTTTATCTTTTTGTTTCAGGTAGAAAAATACCCTTCAGTATTTCCTGCAATGCAGGTCTTGTGGTGGCAAATTTTCTCAGCTTCTATATGTCTGGAAAAGTCTTTATTTCTTCTTCATATCTAAAGGATAACTGTTGGAGATACTATTTTTGGCTGGTGATTTCTCTTTCAATAATTTCAATATTTGATTCCACTCCTCTCCTAGCTTGTAGAGTATCTGCTGAAAAACCTGATAATGTAATGGGATTTACTTTACAGGTTACCATCTTCTATTCCCTGGCTGCCCTGAGAATTCTTTCTTGTTAATTTTTTACAATTATAAGATAATGTTCCTTGGAGAAGGCCTTTTTGAAATGAGATAATTAGTTGTTTTGTTAGCTTCTTGGATTTGAGGATCCAGTGTTTTTCCATAGGTTTGGAAAGTTCTCATCAATTATTTGTTTGAATACCCTCTGTGTTTCCTCCTCAAGTTCTCTTTCTGGTATACCCATTATTCTTATATTGCTCTTTCTAATAGAGTCAGATAATTCTCATAGAGTTTTTTCTTCCTTCCTTTCTTTCTTCCTTTCTTTCTTTCTTCCTTTCTTTCTTTTCTTTCTTTTCTTTTTCTTCTTTCTTTCTTCTCTTGATTCTCTTGATTCTAATGTCACTAATTCTTTCCTATATCTGGTCAACTCTGTTTCTTAGTTCACTGGTTCATTCTTTATTTCTTTTAAGTTCTTCCGCTTCAGAATTTCTGTTTGTTCTTTTTAGTAGTTTTAGTGTCTTTGTAAAGAATTCTTTTTTTTTAATTGATTGTATTTCTGAGTTTGTTGAATTGCCTTTCTGAGTCTTCTTGTGTCTAGTTGAGTTTTTTCCAACCTGCTATCTTGAATTCTTTGTCATTTAAATAACATTCTTTTATGTGTTTCTGGGATTTTTTAATTTTTTTCTGAGTTTCCTTGTTATCTGGGTTCTTCATTGTGCTTGATAGATTAATTCTCTGCCTGGGCATATTCTGGGAATGAAAACTTGGTTTTTAAGGATTTGACAGTTACTAAGCAGGTTGATAGGTACCGTAGACGTCTTTTATTTTCCAGAAGGTGGCGCTGAAGCGCAATTTTTAATTTTCTCTTAACTGCACTGCTGGGGTTTCCAAGATTTCTGTGGGGGCAGTGTCACCTTGGCTGTGGAAAAGCCTCTGTATTCTCCAAGGAGGTTAGTATTCCCTTTATGACACTGTCACCTCGGTCTTAGGGCACCACTCCCATGGATTGGAAGTGGTGGGCTCTGGGTCTCCTGTGTATTCCTGGCACTGCCTTCCTGTAGCCCAAATCTGCCTTCAGAGCTGCTGTGAGTTGACCCAGCAGCCTTTGCCAGGCTTCACAGTGATGGGTGGCCAGTGGTGGTGAGGAGGCAGTGGCACAAGTTTGCGGATCTATGTTTCTGGACTTCCTCGTCAGTTTAGCCACAATAATTATAGACCACCTTAGCCTACAAAGTCCCCCTTCCTACCACCCAACCCCCAGCATTTTGAGATCTGCAAGTGAGGATTTTACTGCTGGGTGGGCCATAGGGGAATGGGGTCAGCATTCCCATATATTCAGAATTCTTTTATCCAATGTTGGTGGCCTTTGCAATGCTATGAATTTGTTTTTTGTTGTTTTTTTTTTGGTGTGGTGGGGGCAACATTTTTCTAACCCTGACCTTGGACCAAGCCTCAATGTTTGTTTGACATCCAGTCCTGATTACTGTTTCTGCCCATCTGGTCTAGTCTTCCCAGTGGGGGTTGCACCCAAACCCTTCACTATCTCGACTGCTGGGGCCCCAACGAGCACAAGACAAAGGCTGCACATGGCTTCTATCTCCTCTGCCCCCCACACACACCTTCCCCATCATCTTTGCTATTTATTTAGATTATACACCTTCAGCTGTCTCAGTGCATAGTGTCTCAGATATCTTTGCATATTCAGCAGGGAATCCTTGGCTGAATTATAGCTTTTCCTCTTGTAACTTGTAGAGGAAAGACCTAGGCATCCTCTCATGACACCATCCTGCTGATGTCACAAGTTTTTGGGTTTTTATTTTCTTCCTTATAATGTCCTCATCTGATTTTTGTATCAGTGTTATAGAGGTCTCATAAAATAAGTTGCAAGTATATACTTTTTTCTTTTTGAATTTGTGTAGAATTGGTTATTCTTTAAATACTAGGTAGAATATACCAGTGAAATCAACTGGTTCAAGATTTTGTGTATGTATTGAAGTGAGTTGAGGCATGAATTATGAATTTCGATTCTTAAATTATATAAGGCTATTAAAGTTTTATATTTCTTGGGTCACCTTTGATAATTTGTAACCAAATTTATTAATGTATCTAAGTAGTCTAAATTATGGGCATAATGTTGAATATAATATCCTCATTATGTGTGTATGTGTGTGTGTGTATTTCTTTCATCCTTGTTATATTTTTTAATGCATATAAGATCTATATATCTTCTTTTATTCCTGATATTGGTAATTTGTTGCCTTCGTTCTTGCTCAGTTTTTTAGAGTTTATTGGTTTTATTAATTTTCTAAGAACTTCTGGCTATGTTAATTTCCTCTTCTGTCATTACTTTTCTGCTCTTGATTTACTTATTATGAACTGTCTCTATTTACATTGTGTTTCATTGTCTCTTATCTATCTTTTTCATATGGAAATGGAAACCATTAATGTTATACCTTTTCTAATATAAGCATTTAAAGCAGTATGTATTCTCTAGGGATTCAGCTATGTGTCACAAATTTTGATTTCATTTTCTTTGTTATTTGGTTCAAATTATTTTCTAACTCATCTGTTAATGCTTCTTTGATCTTAAGTTTCTTTAATAGTATAATAGTTAATTTCCCAAATAGGAATTTTGTAGGAATCTTTGTTATTGGTTTCTAGTTTAATTCCATTTGATCAAAGAACATGTTCTGTGTGAACTCATCTTTCAAAATATATGGCCCAGGTGGCTCAGCGGGTTGAGCATTCGCTCTGCAGCCCGAGGGTCCAAGGATTGAATCCCGGCCTTGGTCCATGCGGATCTATATGCTGAACTGGGTTGTGCTCCCAGTTCAGTTCTTGCCTGGGCAGTTTGGCCCCTGCCCCAAGCATGCTTCCCAAGGCCCCCAGCCCAGTTCCTGCCCTGTGCAGCCTCACACCCACCTGTGGAATGAAACTATATCAAAAACTAATGATGTACAGCTATGGGGACTGCTCTGGGCCCTCCCCCTTCTCTCTGTCTCTGTCTCTCTCGCTCGCTTGCTCTCTGTCCAAAAAAAAAAAAAAAAAAAATTTTATAAATGACAGTTGATAGTATTGTTCACATCTTCCACATTATTACTGATTTTGTTTGTCTATTCTGTTACTTTCAGAGATAGAAGTGTTGGAAGTGTCCACTCATGGTTGTGGATTTGTTTGTATTTTCCTTTAATACTGTCAAATTTTGCTTTATGTAATTGGAAGCTTGTTAATTAGATACGTATACACTTAAAATTGTTTTACCTTCTTGATTGATTGAACCTTTTATCATTTTTATGTCTTTTTCTTTAATAATACCCTTCATTTTTAATGCTACTTTGTCTGATAATGTAGCCATGCCAACTTTCATATATTTATATGTGTGCATAATGTTCTTTCATCCTTTCGCTTTCAGCTTCTTAGTGTGTTTCTTATAAACATTGTATAGTTGTGTCTTTTTATCTATTCTGACACTCTCTGCTCCTGGCTAAACTTCAGCTGGACTAAGTATTTAAATGTAAAAATTACGCTATTACAGCCGAAAAAAGTATGGGAGACTTTAAAAAATAATTTGGGGCCAAGAGGAGGCCTTTCTAACTATAATAAAAACCCAGATTCTGGGGAAGCCAGGTTGGCTCAGTGGGTTAAGTGCTCACTTTGCAGCGCCGGAGACCGAGGATCGAATCCCGGCCCCGGCCCGTGTGGAACCATATGCTGAACTGGGAGCTCCCCCAGTTCAGTTCTCTCTCTCTCTCTGTCTCTGTATCTCTCTCTCTGTCAAAAACAATAAAAAAAATTTAAAAAATTTAAAAAATCTTTAAAAACCCAGAATTTTAAAGATCAATGCCTACATTAAAATTTTTGAAATGAAGAATGGACCATTAGCAGTAAAAAGCAAATGATAAGCAAGAAAAATTATCTATAGTTCATGTGATACATAGCTATAAGACTAATTTCCTCACTACTTAATGTATTCCTGTAAGTCAATACAAAATTAAAAACAATAGAAAAAATAGGGACATGATATACCAAGATAGTTCATAAAAAAATAATTATAAACATCGTTTGAATATATGGAAAATAAGTAAATATAAGTGATAACTTAAAAAAAGTTATCTTCTGGAGGGCGGGTTACACACACGCACGCACGCACGCACGCACGCACGCACACACGCACACACACACACACACACACACACCCACCCACCTCCTGCCCTCTGTCCCACCCTCCCTATTCACCCAGCCTCGCTCCCAGTAACATTTAACATTTTGCTGAGGTGGAAAAGGTGAAACAAAAAACAGAAGCACTAAAAGACATCCAAATCAATGAGTTCGAAAACTGTTTTAAGCAATGGAAAAAGCATCTCGATACATAGGTGTATTGCATCGAATGGAGAGTACTTTGCAGGTGACT
Organism: Craseonycteris thonglongyai; assembly: GCA_004027555.1. Taxonomy (NCBI): domain Eukaryota; kingdom Metazoa; phylum Chordata; class Mammalia; order Chiroptera; family Craseonycteridae; genus Craseonycteris; species Craseonycteris thonglongyai. The sequence continues at coordinate 1,064 of PVKE010041224.1, read as the reverse complement.
AAAGTTTGAACATGTAAAAATAAATACACAATTTTTTATAAATAAATTCTGGAGGGTTTTGTTTTTTTTGGTCTCTCTTCATACTCTGATAATACTTTTTACCTATCAATGGAAATAGTTCATTCTTAAACATTGTTGTTTAAGTATGAATTGAATTGATATAATATTTAAGGGAAGGCAATTTAGTAATCCACTATCAGAATAGCATTTAACCCAGCAAGTTCACTTCTCAGATTTATTTGGCAGACATACCAGCCAATTTACAAAATTTCTTTTATACAAGTTTATTCATTACAGCATTGTTTATAGTTGTAAATATTGGCAGCAACATGAATATATCTCAGTTGGGTCCTAATTAAATACATTATAGTATATAATACTAAAAAATAGACTGTTTCACAGCTGTTAAAATAGTGAAGAAACTGCTCTAGATGTACTGACATAGTACAATATCCAAGATATAAAATTGAGTGAAAAGCAAAAGGTAGAAAAATAGTGAGACTAGTCCGTTACTATTTTTATAAAGAATAGTAATTAATAATAATATGCATATATATAAAATGTTTCTAAAAAGATGCCAAGAAATGGATGATAGGTTGCCTTTTCTAGGGAGGAAACATAGATGGCCCCCACAAAGGTGAGAGGGAGATTCTTTCACTGTGTACCATTCTGTGTCATCTGAATTTTTAACTATTTAAATGAATTATCTATTCAAAACAGTGAAAAATGTTTCCAAAATCATAACAAGGTAAAAACATTTTGTTAAAGTAGCTTGTTACTTAATACTGTGACTAAATTTTAAAAGCAGGATCCAGTTTGCCTTCCTTCTACTTCTTGAAATTCACCTTCTTTCTGTTAATAGTAAGAACAAAACAAAACAAATATTTGACCTTTTTAAAGATGTTGGACAGTAACTGCTTAAGGAGCCCCTCTCCACCACATCTACCTCACTGTGTTTGTTTTAAAGCTCCAACCAGAGGGTGGATAGTCTTGGAAGAAATATTTTTTAAATTATCATACCACTCAAATACAGGTCTGACAGTATATGTTTTTAAATGTTTATG